>CANXME010002173.1:342500-407617 GCA_948144175.1 Closterium sp. NIES-65 | reverse complement strand
TTCGTATGGCTTCCTTGATCATGCAGCATGAACAAAGACGCACGAGCTGGACTAGAAGTCAGCATCCTATGGAAATTGCTCTGCATATGCTTTCATACATTTCTCCATTCAAATGCAAGGATTATGGCCATAAGTGATTTTTCAAACAACATTGTTGATGGGTAATGATGCAGTACACAGGCTCAGATGCTATCGGCCACTGAAGCACAATCATGCCATCTCAGCTTAGTCACCATCTCCTCAAGTGACAGTGTACCGGTATATGGGTTAACAGTACGAACAGAGATAATGATTCTCTCAAGTGTGAAGGTCCTCTTTCCCTCCTCTTGAAGCCCAACTCTGATCATTATCTCCATGACGCTGAAGAAGAAGCTGCATGAGGTCATTTGATGACACAAAACCACGAAGACGTTGGGCTGGCCAGATTTACTTGCTAACGTATGGTGGTTGAGCCCATATAGAGGAGCCACCTTTAAAGATGATGAATTCAAATTGGCAAAAGTGAATGCCATGTTTGGTAGGTATTGGACAATGTCGCATTGCTCGATCATCCCAAATTTGTTTTCTGGGGGGGGTGGTTTGGACAGTGGGAGACAGTACTATGTATTTCGAAGTGCAGTGTGGGTACACGCTACTGACTCGCTACTCCCTCCAATCTCCAACTTCACACACAGTACGTCGGATCTCCAACCTTTCGAACGGAGTCCCTACACTGTATCTTGAACGCACTCCACACTCTCTCGAGACTCCCCCTCCACTACACAACAGCTGTATACGTGGGGAGTTCAGATTGCTCAACCACACCCAATTGGGTTTGTTTGTTCGGCTTTGTTGAAACCAAACCAAACCAAACCTTTGTTGAAACTAAGGGCGACGTCAGGTTGTACAACTTTTTGTACGCCACTGCGGTTAACTCTGTTTCAATACGGTGCAGAGCGGTAAACGTCAAGAACCGCTTTCCACCGTTTTGGAACGTTTTGAACCACGATACATGAACTGTAAACCCATGAGAAATGTATAACCTGATGTCGCCCTAAACCAAACCAAACCAAACCAAACCTAAGCACTTCCCACGTCCGTCCGATCAAATCGTTTCGATGGCTACGATCACCATTTGCAAATGGGCTTTCTTGAAACCCCACTTGCACATGATTGGTTGCCGGATTGTCTCGGATCGAGCTCAGAGCTCCTGCTGCCAACCAACTCGAAACCCTAGAGCAAACTCTATGTCGTTTGTATTTAGCTTGTGAATGCAGAGTGGTTCAATTCAGTTTTTAGTTCACGGTCACGTTCAATTCAAATCCAAGTACTCCCTCCTTCTACCTTTACTATCGCTACTCCAGAGCATCCGCAGCCGGAACTCTAGGCGGAAAGTTCCACTACTTCTGTTAGTACCATGGTTCTTAACTACTCATGTCGCTTCGTCATTCCACAATGAGTCTCGGACTTCACGCATGTTTTCTACTGCTTGCTGTTACGGCCGTGACTTCCGTATGCTTTCATTCCCTCGCTTCTCCCTCCCATTAGAACTCTTCCCTTCCCCTATTCTCCTTGTACCTTTCCGCAACATACGTGATCCTCCCCTTCCCTTACCATTTTTCCCCCTCCTCTACCTTTTCGAAATGGCAGAACTTGACGCGGTGGATCGCTTGATATGACTACGGTTACGGGCGATGTGGCGATAGTGATGCTCGGCGATACCCTTTTGCAATGCCGCTGTAGCTTCATAGTCGAACCCTATGTTCACTCCAAGTTTCTTTCTTTCTCCCCTTTCCCTTGTCCACAATCCGATGAAGTCGACGAACGGCGCGAAGGGCAAGGTGGCGACGACGCAGGCGGCGGGGTCGACGTACGACATCTACGACGGCTCATGGGTGTCCGACCGCGCCCACCGCCCCGCCTACGACATGTCCCTCGTGCCCCTTTCTCAAGGTGCGCCGCATTGCCGTCGCTCATTGCGCGGCTTATTCTTTCTTTGCTCACGCGTGTTAGATCGTCGCATTGCCTTCGGGAATGTGCGATACTGCTGATGTAAATGGCGCAATTGTGGAGGGAGCACAATACGATACTCGCCAGCCAAGTTTATGATGCGAATGCGGAACAAGTGAGTTGCTCCATCCCGCATCGGACTAACCGTTTGTGTCGACACACTACCGCAGTGCGAATCGCGTGAGAAGCATCCCTTCCTCGCCTGCACGTGCAGCCTCACCCTGCATCCCCTTCCCTCGCCCCACCTTCCCTGGCAGCACACCCTTCCCTTCACCATCACCCGCTCTTCCTCTTTACCTCGCTCTCCCGCCCTCTCCCTCCCGCAACAGCCTAGCGGCGGCGGACAGCAAGGTGACGGCGTCGAGCACGAGCAATGTGCGGCTGGGAGCTCACCTTCCCTTCACCGTCCGCCGCACCTCCTCTTAACCTCCCTCCCCGCCTCACTCCTCCCACAGCACCCTTACGGAGGCAAGTTTATGATCCTCCCCCTTCCCTTCACCATCACCCGCTCTTCCTCTTACCTCGCTCTCCCGCCCCCTCTCCCTCCCGCAACAGCCTAGCGGCGGCGGACAGCAAGGTGACGGCGTCGAGCACGAGCAATGTGCGGCTGGGAGCTCACCTTCCCTTCACCGTCCGCCGCACCTCCTCTTAACCTCCCTCCCCGCCTCACTCCCTCCCACAACACCCTTACGGAGGCAAGTTTATGATCCTCCCCCCTTCCCCCTCCTTCCCCTCCGGCTGTCATGATCATCCTAGTTTTTTTCTTACCTCGCTGACTTTCCCGTTCTCCTCGTCCCCCGTGCGCCTCTCTCCCCTTTCCCGCCGCTCCCCCTCCCCCGCTCATTCCCTTCCGCAGTTGCGGCAGCGCGCACGATCCCTCGTCCGTGTGTTTGACAGAGATGGTTTCTGATTCCATGGAGACCGACTCTGCGAAGAGCCACACTCTCGACCACGGCCTGCTCGACGCGATTCACGGCAGCGAGGGTCGATATAACGTGGCATACGCGGATTCGTTCTACGCGCGCATGGCGGAGCAGGACGCGCAAGCTCCGCGGATGGGGAGAGCGGCGGGCGTCTTTCCGCTTTGCGCCCACCCCTATTCCCTCAGCGCCTGCGCCTCCGCGTCAAGCCATCCGTGCTTCCCCTCCTCCCTGTGCCCCACGCACCGCCACTGCAACGTGTTGGCGCATAGCAGCTGTGGTTCCGGAGCGAGAGTGTCCATCTAGAGGCGCTACCAAAAGGTACGCACGCCTGCTCACCCTGCCTACCCTTTCTTCCGGCCATCTTCTCCGCCTCATTCCCTTCTTCACTTTCCCTTGGCCCTTGTCCGTTTTTCCCTTCTGCTAGCTTCTTGTTTCTCTGAGCAGTGTCTTCCACGTTCGTGTTGCCATCGTAATCTCCTCCCCACCACCTTCTCCCCCCACCACCCTTCCTCCCCCCCCGCCTCCTCTGCCCCGTCCCTCCTCCCCCGTGCTTGAGCAGCTGATAGACGAGTCACCGAGCACGTTTGTTGACGCCGCCTCGCGCCAAGGCGCTGGTGGAGTTATTAGAAGTAACTCATGCTGTGGCCATGCCCCGTCCATGCTCATGCCCGTCCATGCTCCTGTTTCCCTTTCGTTTGTCTCAAACCACCCCAAATCAGGCGTGGAAACTGCTCTGGAAGCAACTGCAACGCCTTAAACCACCACCACCGACACAAACACTGCTAACGCCAATGCCGCTACAACTTCCTTAGCAGCGGCTGGCAGCAGCAGCGACTCCCGGAGGTTCAGCCTTCCCATGCCAGCACTCAGTGGGATTGCAGCAGGGGAGCCATTGTGCTGCTGCTGGTTGCCATCACTGCAAGCCCCGCAAGACCGGGTGTGATAGTGGCCGTGCTTATGTGTGATGCCACTGTATGTTGTGCGTTGTTTAAGTGGAACCTAAACACTATTTTAATGAATAATAAATCTCTGACAAAACTAGTAGTTGTTCAATACATTTTGTATTGAAAGCAGTATACGTCTTTGTTACACGATGTAACATTTGTTACCTTGTAATGTTTGGAGTAGTTGCTACAATGTATGTGGTATTTATCCGCACTGTTCCGAGGTTGTTACTACCGAGAATCTCCGTACCGCACACCCAGCGCACTTCGATGGATAGTGTTGCGACACAGCAATTAAAGTGTGGGGTCTCCCAACCCCCGCGGAGTACCAGCAGGGTTGCGACATTGTACCTACTGCACGCTGCGGTGAGTAGTAGTTTGTATGTATTAACACATATGCGTACATACCCCTCAGGAGTGGAGTAGCTACTTAGTAAGTACACAGCACGTTTATAGTACATAGTATGCAGGTTCGCCTTACTACTTTGGGATCATGTCATTCAGAACCATCACAGCGTCTGTCAGATTCTCCTGGCACTTGCACTTTTGAAATGGATGCATAATGGAAAGCACATTGCTCCCCTTGCAGCTGATATCCAGGAGTATTACAGGACGTTTCCACTTGAGGGGTGAGATCAGGCACATTGGAAGGACTGAAACTAGAGCAGCACGCCGCGAAAAGCCGTCGGTAATCGAAGTCGTAAGTGAGCTCGACGGTCATCAATGAGGGAAAGTGTTTCCTGCATTTTTTCTCTCCACACTCTCTGACTGTAAGCAACTTCTTTGAAATCCTTGCGCACTAGAGAAAAGGATATCACGTCCAACGGAGGGAAGTATTGCGTGCAAAGGCTTTCCAACACATTATGAGGCACGGACGCTAGAGTTTCTGTGACCTCATACCGCTCCGCCATGGAATGCCTCAAGAACCTGAATTCAGAGCTACTCAAAAGCAGCGAGACAGCGTGCTGGTAAATATGGAACCTGGAATGGCTAGCCCGATGACAATTTATCCATTTCTTTTCCTAATTGCCTATGCTCGCTCTCGTCGCGTGTTTCAGTCGATGAGTTTCCAAGGTGGAAGGAAAATTTCTGTCGACCATGATGAATCTCGCATGTTAATCGAACGGTCGAGAGGATCTGGAAGTAACACTCATCCTAGCGAGTCCACGCACACACCCTAGGGAGGAGGGAGTTATCGGGATCATCTCGAGAATGGCTGGTGGTGGATGAGAGAGTTGAGATTACGGCGTGCTAGATCGCCACACAATTCCGAAAATGGGGTCTGGCCGAATTTTCGACGACCAAATGGTCGTCATATTCTTCGCGAACAACGACGAGGTGGCCGAATCAGACTCGACTCTTTAACAGCCAAATTTTACAGTTTTGGCAATTTAACAACTTTGGTGGCCGAATTGCAAGCTGGTTCAGAAAAGTTGTTAAATTTGCAGTTACTACAGTAGTTTAGAATGTGCGACGGGGTCGCACATTTGACGGCGATATTTCTCATTTGACGCGATCATAAATTCTGTCGTTGGACGAAACCGTGCGACGTCGCATGCGTTCGTCGCACACTATGTCGACTACTTGGCCGTTTCGGAGTCGACTCGGCGTCGTTTTCGTGTCGACTTTTTAAACGGCCATCAAATTCGTTATTTTTTTACGAAATTCGCGACAGTCGCCACTTGGACTTACGACGGTCGCAAACTGGTTACCTTCGCGAAAACGGCCCGACGGATTGTGGCCGAACTTTTGGAGTTCGCGATTTAACACGCCCTTACTAGCCATTTCAACAGCTCGGAGCTTGTTTGGAGATCCCCACCCGGCAACCCGATAACGTTTTCGCGAAAATTGGTGGTGAGGGAGGTCTGGAACATAACTCGCTTTGGTGGTGTTCGCAAAGACTATAATGTTATGTCAAACATTATATATGTTCTGCTTGTGTAGGCTACAGTGGGTTAGCCTATAGGGGGTACACAATTCTAGGGTTTCCTACTTGTACTCATTTCACTGCTAGTTCATACATTCCTGTTCGCTTATTCTCACATGGTATCGAGCAGGTTCCCCTGTGGGAACTGTTCGTAGGGCCCACCACCGCTACCTCTTAACCCTTTTTTCCCTGCCCGGAGCGCGCTCCGGGCCCTAGTACTTTTTTTTTTTTTTTCGATCTGCCCTAGTGCTCTGAAGGCCGCCCGCCCTAGCGCCCGAGCGCCGCCGCCCTTGCGCCCTGACGGCCAGCCCGCCCTAGTGCCCTGACGGCCGCCCGCTCTAGCGCCCGAACGCCGCCCGCCCTAGCGCCCTGACGGCCGCCCGCCCTAGCGCCCTGACGGCCGCCCGCCCTAGCGCCCGAGCGCCGCCCGCCCTAGCGCCCGAGCGCCGCCCGCCCTAGCGCCCTGACGGCCGCCCGCCCTAGCACCCGTGCGCCGCTCGCCCTAGCGCCGTGACGGCCGCCCGCCCTAGCGCCCTGTCGGCCGCCCGCCCTAGCACCCGAGCGCCGCCCGCCCTAGCGCCCGAGCGCAGCCCGCCCTAGCGCCCTGACGGCCGCCCGCCCTAGCGCCCGTGCGCCGCTCGCCCTAGCGCCCGAGCGCCGCCCGCCCTTGCGCCCTGACGGCCACCCGCCCTGACGCCTGAGCGCCGCCCGCCCTAGCGCCCTGACGTCCGCCCGACCTGACGCCTGAGCGCCGCCCGCCCTAGCGCTCTGACGACCGCCCGCCCTGACGCCTGAGCGCCGCCCGTCGTCGCCCCAGCGCCCTAGCGCTGGACGCCCGCGAGCCGCCCGTCGCAGCCGCCCGTGAGCTGCCTGTACGCCGCCCGCCGAGCCGCCCGTGCACCCCGCCCAGCGTGAGCCGCCCACGACCGCCCAGGCTGCCGTCCCCTTCTACCGGCCCCGCAACTGCACCTGCTGGCCCCGCCGCTGCACTACCGGCCCCCACCACCCACCCCCCCTTTTCCCGTCGCCCGTCGCGGCTCCTTCGGGGGCCGCCAGCAGAGGGGTGGCAGGTGTGTGGCCTCCCCCTGCTTCTCCTCCTCCTTCATCGCTCACCTGCAGCAGCCGAGCCGCCCCACCGCCGAGCCGCCCTGCACCCGAGCCGCCCAGCAGCCGAGCCGCCCTGCCGCCGAGCCGCCGGGTCGCTGAGTTGCTGAGCTGCAGTTGCTGCCGAGCCGCCCTGCCGCCGAGCCGCCGAGTCACCGAGCTGCTGAGCTGCAGTTGCTGCCGAGCCGCCTTGCCGCCGAGCCGCCCGAGTCGCCCGAGCCGCCGAGCCGCCGAGCTGCCGAGCCGCTGAGTCGCCGAGCCTACTCTTCCCACCACTGGTGAGCTCTTGCCCTGCTAGCACGCTGCGCGTCGCCTGCTTGCCTGCCTGCCTGCCTTTTGGCTTGCCTGGCTGCCTGCCTTCCTGCTGCTAGTCCTGCTCCTGCTTCTACTTGCGGAGCCAGATGCAGCCCCAACGACGCCTGCGTGAGTCCCTCACGCCCCAGCAACTGCGTGAGTGGTACGTTGGTTGGGGCTGTAGGGGTGGCGACGCTACTCCTACTTCCACTCCTGCTGCTTCTACTCGTGGTGGCGGCCAGATGCAGCTCCCGCGACCCTCTCGCGTGTCTCTCACGCCTCGCCAGCTTCGTGAGTGGTACGCTCAGAGTGGAGGGTCTCTCAGTGCTGTTCGCTGCTCTTACGTGATTCGCACTGGTACTCGGACTGGTCAGCCTTGTGGGACACGTAGTCATACACAGTCCCGCTGCTTCGCCCGTCTGAGCGACGCCTGGCGTACCGTGTTTGGCGACGAGACTGAGCTTCCCGACTGGGTGGAGTTGCTTAGGCAGAGGGTAGATATATATGCTCTTGACTATGATGCTATTCTCACTGCCATGTATGCATTGCCTACTAGTGCTGACCATGCCGGTCACCTGTGCGTCCCGCCTGACCCAGGTATAGGACCTGCTGCTCTAGCTACTGGTGAGGCTGCTGCTCTGGGTGCTAGTGAGTCTCCTGCTCCAGGTACAGGTGCGGCTGCTGCTCTAGGTGCTAGTGAGTCTGCTTCCTCAGGTGCGGGTGAGGCTGCCCTCTCAGGTACCGCGTTGGCTTCGGCCTCCCTCACCTACACTTGACTCTGGGGCTTCTCGCTCCTTCTTTCGGGACCGCACCACACTCACGCCGCTTGGTCGGCCGGTTGCTGTCTCCCTGGCTGACCCCTCTGGGGGTCCTGTCCTCGCTCACTTCTCCACTGTCCTCCCGTGTCCGGCTGCCCCCTCGGGCACCCTGTCTGGCCTGTACCTCCCCTCGTTCTCGACAAACTTGGTGAGTGGTGCAGACCTACAGGATGCGGGGGTTCACCAGTTCACTCCTGCGAGTCAGCGGGTGACCCACTGCACGGACGCACGCACAGGCCGGCACCTGGCCACGTTCTCGCGTCGGCCGGGGTCGAGCCTCTACACCCTGACCACTGAGTCTCCTCCTGTCCCCGCGTCCGGTCAGGTAGCAGCGTCGGGTCAGGTGTTTGCTGCTGCGTCCAGGTCTGGTCCTGAGTCTGCCCCCTGTTCGTGTCGCCTCCTGTCTCACGAGACTCTTTTTGTGGCACCACCGTCTAGGCCACCCCTCCTTGCCCCGTCTTCGGGGCATGGCTTCCCGTGTCCTTGTCTCTGGTCTTCCCCAGTCTCTCCCTCCCCTTCCTTCGGGACCAGGACCTTCCTGTGTCCCCTATGTCGAGGGGCGCCTCAGGGCTGCTCCTCACTCCTCCCAGTTTCCCCCGACAGAGGCTCCTCTGCAGACGCTTCACATGGACGTGTGGGGCCCGGCCCCCGTCCGTGGGCAGGGTCACGAGCGCTACTTCCTGTTGGTGGTTGACGACTACTCGCGTTACACCTCAGTCTTCCCCTTGCGCAGCAAGGGTGCTGTCACTGAGGTGCTGATCGACTGGATCCGCGGGGCTCGTCTCCAGCTCAGGAGGAGCTTCGGCTCGGACTTTCCTGTTCTGCGTCTGCACTCTGACCGAGGTGGGGAGTTCTCCTCTCGCCTTCTGCGAGACTACTGTCGTGCACAGGGGATCCGCCAGACCTTTAAGCTTCCGGACTCTCCACAGCAAAATGGGATTGTTGAGCGCCGCATTGGCATGGTCATGGATGTCGCTCGTACGTCCATGATGCATGCGGCTGCCCCCCATTTTCTGTGGCCGTTTGCGGTTCGGTACGCGGCGCATCAGCTCAACCTTCACCCCAGGGTCTCTCGGCCCGCGATGTCCCCAGTGTTACTGTGGACGGGGAAGGTCGGCGATGCGTCTGCGTTCCGTGTCTGGGGATCTCGGGCGTTTGTCCGCGACTTGTCTGCGGACAAGCTGTCCCCCCGTGCTGCTCCCTGTGTCTTCCTTGGCTTCCCCCTTGACGCTCCAGGGTGGCAGTTCTACCACCCCTCCTCTCGTCGTGTTCTGTCCTCCCAGGACGTCACGTTCGACGAGTCAGTCCCCTTCTACCGCCTCTTCCCCTACCGTACTACTTCCCTCCCCCCCCCACCGGACTTCCTGGTGCCAGTTCCCCCCCCGGTAGACCCCCTCCCCCCTCAGGTTCCTGCCCCTTCAGGTGTGTCCCAGGTAGACCAGTCGAGCCAGTCGAGGTTGCTGCTGAGTCTGGTCCTGCTGCGGGTGCAGAGTCTGGGGGTGCTACGCCTGCGGGTGCTGAGCTTGGGGGTGCTGCTGCTGGGGGTGCTGAGCCTGGGGGTGCGAGGCCGGGGGGTGCTGAGCTTGGGGGTGCTGCTGCTAGGGGTGCTGAGCCGGGGGGTGCTACGTCAGGAGCTGCTGAGCCTGGGGGTGCTGAGCCTGGAGGTGCGGAGCCTGCGACTGCTGGGCGGGAGCCGCTCTCTCCACAGGAGCTGCGCGAGTGGTTTTGCTCGCCGCTGGAGGCGTGCTGCTGGAGCTGGAGCTTCTTCGCTTGCTGAGGGTGCTGCCGGTCCCGGAGCTGCTGGGCCTGCGAGTCCTACTGGAGCTGGAGCTACTGAGTCTGGGGGTGCTGAGTCTGGAGCTGCTGAGCCTGGAGGTGTTGAGTCTGGAGCTGCTGAGCCTGGGGGTGCTACGTCTGGAGCTGCTGTGCCTGGGGGTGCTGAGTCTGGAGCTGCTGAGCCTGGGGTTTCTCCTGCTGCTGCGTCTCGCCGGGAGCACCTCTCTCCACAGGAGCTGCGCGAGTGGTTTGCTCGCCGTTGGAGGAGTGCTGCTGGAGCTGGAGCTTCGTCGACCGTCGAGGGTGCTGGTGCTGCCGGTCCCGGAGCTGCTGGGCCTGCGGGTCCTACTGGAGCTGGAGCTGCTGAGGGTGTTGGTGCTGAGACTACTGCTGTCTGTCCTGGCGGTGGTTCTGCTGCTGGTGCTGCTGGAGGTCCTGCCGCTGGAGGTGTTGGTGGCGCTGGTGCTGTCGCTGAGGGTGCTGGTGCAGTCCCTGCTGAGTCTGGAGCTGCCGCGCGGCCTCGGCCGTACTTCGTTCCGCTCCTACAGCAGGTTCTTGGTCTTTCTCCTTCGGTAGAGTGTCCACAGCCTGTCCAGTCGCAGTCACTGTTGGAGCCTTCCTCTCCTCTGCCTGCTCCCTCTCCTTACACTGGTCCTACTGGAGGTCTTACTGAGCGTCGTGAGCCTGCGTCTCGTCCCGCGTCGCCTGTTCGTGCTGCTCGCGCTAGTGGTCGCGGTTCGCGTCAGCGTCCTCCTCCTGTCCCTGGCACGCACCGGATGTCTCTGCGTCCGTCCACTGCTCCTCTGCGTGCCCCTTTGCCTTCTCCTCCTGAGTCCTCTCTTCCTGCGCTTTGCCGACCCTGAGTCGGACTCTCTTCGCGCTGCCAGTCCTACTGTCACGCGTCTGCTTGCTACTGTCGTCACTGACCCCTCTTTTGAGTCCACTGCTGCGTCTGCTCTAGTCGCTGAGCTCGTTGACTTTGCTGCTCGCTGTCGTCTCGACTACGCTGCTAGTCTTGTTGCTGAGTCTGCGTCTGTCTGTCCTCCGTCCGTCGGGGGTGAGTGTGCTCTTGGCACGGACGTCCTTGAGGACAGGCAGGAGGAGTTTCAGTGTCTGGCTGCTGCTTCACCTCATCTCGCGTCTGTACTGCTTGCCCCTGAGGGAGACCCGGATGCACTAGACATCCCGACTCCGCGCTCTTACGCGGAGGCCGTAGAGGGTCCCTACTCCTCTCAGTGGCAGGCAGCTATGGATGCAGAGATGGCTTCCTGGAAGTCCACAGGCACCTACGTTGACGCGGTTCCCCCTCCTGGGGCGAACATCGTCAGTGGCATGTGGATCTTCAGGGTGAAGCGGCCGCCGGGCTCTCCACCTGTCTTCAAGGCACGGTACGTTGCTCGTGGCTTCAGTCAGCGGTAGGGAGTTGACTACTTTCAGACCTTCTCTCCCACCCCGAAGATGACCACTCTTCGGGTGCTGCTGCACATAGCCGCTCAGCGCGACTACGAGCTTCACTCTCTCGACTTCAGCACTGCGTTCCTGCAGGGTAGCCTGCACGAGGAGATCTGGCTGCGCCGTCCACCTGGATTCACTGGGACTTTCCCTCCTGGCACCCAGTGGAGCCTCCGACGGCCAGTCTACGGTCTCCGCCAGGCACCGCGTGAGTGGCACGACACACTGAGGACTACGCTTGCGGCTCTTGGGTTTGCTCCTTTTACTGCCGACCCGTCGCTGTTTCTGCGCACCGACACTTCACTGCCGCCGTTCTACATCCTCGTGTACGTCGACGACTTGGTCTTTGCCACAGCGGACACTGCTGGACTCGCCTACGTGAAGTCCGAACTGCTGAAGAGACACACGTGCACAGACCTGGGTGAACTGCGCAGCTACCTTGGCTTGCAGATCACTCGGGACAGAGCACGCCGCACCATTACCTTGACTCAGTCACACATGGTGCAGCAGGTCCTTCAGCGCTTTGGCTTCACGTACTCCTCGCCTCAGGCCACTCCTCTGCCTACTCGCCACTCACTCTCAGCTCTGCCTTCGGATGAGTCCGTAGAGTCGAGTGGTCCGTATGCAGAGCTTGTTGGCTGCCTCATGTACCTGATGACCTGCACACGACCTGACCTTGCATACCCTCTGAGCATTCTTGCACGCTATGTTGCTCCTGGGAGACACAGACCAGAGCACATGGCTGCAGCGAAGAGGGTATTGCGCTACCTGTGCAGTACGTCGGGCATGGGGCTAGTGCTTGGAGGGCGGAGTCCAGTGGTCCTTACCGGCCACGCGGACGCTTCTTGGGCTGACGACCAGGCTACGCAGCGGTCGTCACAGGGTTACACCTTCAGCCTTGGTTCCGGCTCTGTCTCGTGGCGGTCTACTCGCTCGTCTTCGGTTCTCGGCTCCAGTTGTGAGGCTGAGATCTACGCCGGGGCCATGGCTGCACAGGAGCTTCGCTGGCTCACCTACCTGCTGAGTGACCTTGGAGAGCCACCTCGTTCTCCTCCAGTGCTGTACGTAGACAACAAGGCCATGCTGGCCTTGTGTCGAGAGCAGCGCTTGGAGCACAGAACGAAGCACAT
This sequence comes from Closterium sp. NIES-65, assembly GCA_948144175.1. Classification (NCBI taxonomy): domain Eukaryota; kingdom Viridiplantae; phylum Streptophyta; class Zygnematophyceae; order Desmidiales; family Closteriaceae; genus Closterium; species Closterium sp. NIES-65. The sequence goes on along the minus strand of CANXME010002173.1, from coordinate 395,260 downwards.
TGCTCTCCGCTACTTCCTTGCTCGTGAGCTGCAGCAGCGTGGTCAGTTGCGACTTGCGTACGTGGCCTCTGAGGCCAACACTGCTGATGTGTTCACCAAGGCACTCGCGCCTTGTGACCATCAGCGCTTTTGCACCCAGCTGGGTCTTGTGCCTGTCTTGCCTCACTTGCTCTCCTCTTGACTTCACTTGTACTGTGACATATATATATACCTGCTCTTGCTTGTCTAGTTTTATATATATGTCTGTACTCCTGCATGTGAACTGGCCTCTGGCCCTGCTCTTGTGCTCGGACTGTGTGGTGACTTTGTGATCCACCCTGAGCTTGCTTTGCTTTGCTTGACTGGTCTTGTGACCCCTTGTTCTCCCCCACTTTGCCTATGGGGGTGTGTCAAACATTATATATGTTCTGCTTGTGTAGGCTACAGTGGGTTAGCCTATAGGGGGTACACAATTCTAGGGTTTCCTACTTGTACTCATTTCACTGCTAGTTCATACATTCCTGTTCGCTCATTCTCACATGTTACACGTTGTGATGACTTGATTGGCTCATGAAGTAGAGACGAAAACACTTACTTCGTATCCATGTGTAACGAGACAATTTGCAATTTGGCGAAACGACATCCTACGGTATATCTTCCTTCCCAGCAGCTTCAGAACGGCTTCAGCTTGGACTGGGGATCAACCAGAAGTTTGCTGATCCGTTTTGACTCAGAATCAACTCTAAACAATCATACCAAACAATACTGGTGTTTGGAATGTCTGAAAAAAACAGTCAAGACTAGGGCACGCCCCGTTCTTAGCTATCGGTAGTCGTGCACTGCAAACACATTCGAAGTAACCCCATCCATGGCTTATAACAAGCATGCCTCTATCGAATATGCATTAAACAAACCGGCCTCTCTTGAACATGCCTTTGGCTCATGTCTTGGGAACGAGAGGCCACGGGTATCCCTTAGCCCAATCGTGACCTTTGGGTAGTCCGTCCAAGCACTGGTGGTTGCAGGGGCGGGAGGGGGGCAGAAAATGATGTCTTAATGTGCACTGCACACACACTTGGAAACCAGTGCCTTTGCCTCATGTCTTGGGAACAAGAGGCCACGGGTATCCCTTAGCCCAATCGTGACCCTTCGGTAGACCGTCCAAGCACTGGTGGTTGCCGGGGGAGGGTGGATTGGGGAGGGAGGGTGGGTTTCAGGGCGGGAGGGTAAGAGGGGTTAGACATTTAAAAAAATGCTCAAATGATTCCATGATGACCAGACAACATGCACGACTCACACGCACACACACGCATGACGGACACACCATGCACATCTGAAGAAGCTTGTTCCAAGCAGCGAGCAGAACAAAACAAGAGCAATCAAATTCAAATTCAGACAAGAAGAATCTGCAGCCATACCTGGAAAGGGATGAAGTTTCGCCAATAACGGTAACCCTTCTTGGGCGGCGGCGGCGGATTCCCCGTGATCTGTACAAAATCCGATACGATTTCCGCCGGTGGGATCATAACCATAACTCCCGGCACCCCCGGATGCCTGAAAGCCGGCACACCCACCCCAGCACCTTTCCTCCCTCCCCTAGAACTCGCATTATGCCCCCCACCACCACCAGCAGCAGAACCAGCAGCAGAGTTAGCTGCGGCTGCTGCGGCGGCGGCGGCAGCAGCAGCAGCAGCACCGGCCACCCAGCCTAAATCCATGGATCGCCATGTTCGCTTTTCTACCCTCTCTGCTATTCTTGAGCTTCGTCTCCTCTTTGGTACTGATCCTGGTGCTCCTCCTGCTGCTCCCCCGGCTCCCCCTGCTCCTCCCCCTGCTCCTCCCCCTGCTCCCCCCCCTGCAGACCCAGCTGCCGCGGCAGTAGCTGAAGGAGATGAATTTGCAAATACCCCTAATCCCGTTCCTCCTAGTCCCCCGGATAACCCTGCTAGAAACCACTCAGACCCACCCATCCCCAACCCTCCCTCCGCCTCCCCTTCATCCTCCTCCATCCCCATCCCATTGTCCTCCTCCCCATCCTCCCCATTCCATACTCCCCAAACATCCTCCTGCGTTTCCGAGCCTCTTTCCTCCTCATCCGAACCTGTCCCTCCCTGTAATCCCCAGGGAAATCCTCCTCCGAGTCTTCATCAGAGCCTTCTCCCGAGCCTCCTCCCGAGCCTCCCTCCACCCGCTCCTTACCTCTCCTTCTCCTCTCCCTCTCCCCCCTCCCACCCTTCTCCTCTCCACCTTCCCTTTCCCACTCTCCCCTAACGCCTCCATTCCCATGCTCGCCTGCCCCCTCTCTTCTCTCTTCCTCCATCCGTCCCTCCGCAATCAATTCCCGCCTATCTCTCCTCACTAGAGAATCGAATCGGATCTTGTCTGAATTTTGCCAAATCCCAACCCCTCCTCTCCTCTTCTCCCCATCTCTCTCTTCCTTCTCCTCCTCCTTGCCCCCCTCCTCCTCCTCTCTCTGCTCCTCTGCTTGCTCCTCTGCCTGCAGAGAAGCAAGCACAGTTCGATCCACATCCACAAGTCGCCTCTCTCTCTCCTTCTCCCTCTCTTTCTCCTTTTCCTTCTCCCTATCTTTTTCCCTCTCCCTGTCCCTCTCCCTCTCCTTGTCCTTCGTCTTATGCTTGACCTTCTCCTTCTCTCTCTCCCTCTCCGTTCTCTCCTTCTCCCCTCTCTCATCCCCCCTTCTCTTCTCCATCTCCTGTTCCTCCAAAACCTCACTCACCAAACCAGTACCTCTGCCTGCTGCCCCTCCTTCTCCTCCTGTTTCTGCTCCTGCTGCTCCCGCAGAAATTCTCAACCTGCCTTCTTCCTCCTCTGCCGATCTACCATCCCTCCGCTCCTCGCCTCCCTCCACTCTCCCATGCTTCTTCAGCTTCTTCTCCCTCCTCTCCTCCCCTTCATGCTTCCCTTCCCTCTTGCTCTCCCCCTTCTCTTCCTTCCTCCCTTCAACCTTACCCTCTCCCTTACCCTCCCTTCTTTCCTCCCCTTTCTCCCCCCCTCTCCCCTCTCGATCCTTCTCATGCCTCTTCTTTTTTTTCTTCTTCCCCTCCTTGTCCCTTTTCCCAACCCCCTCTCCTTCCACCCCCTTCTCCTTCTTCCCCACTCCTCCCGCACTCGCCCTCTCCCTCTCCCCCTCTCCCTCCTTCCCCTCCTCAAGGCTCCTACCAAAACCGTCAATCTGCATTCCCAACGCACCATTCGCAGCACGAGCAGCAGCAGAGGCAGCATCACCAGAAGCAGCACTACCAACAGCAGCAGCGCCAGCGATCCCACCCTTACTATACGCCCCCTGCTCTTTCTCCTTCTCTTTCTCCTTCTCTTTCTCCTTCTCTTTCTCCATCTCCTTCTCTTGCATTTGCTCACGACCCGAAAACACCATCGGAGGATGGAGAAGCGATGAGGGAGGCAGGGACAGGAGAGGTTTCGAAGACTGCCAATCAGCCTCCCTCCTTTCCACCACCAAGCCACCCCCCTCCTTTCGGCGAACCCCATCCTCGGATCGAGCAGCCAGGCCATTGCCAACCAGCACATTTTCCTGTGCTGCCAACAGAGACCGCCGTGACAGAAGGGGTGGCACCAGACCAATCTTTCTATCCTCGAATTCTCCCCTTGGCTCTTCCAGATTCGAGTCAAAAGGTTGATTGAAAGGCACTGTCGGTTCCATACCCGGCTGCTGCATGCCCCTGTTGTTGCTGCTGCTTGGGAGAGGAAGCTTCTCAGAAGGTTCAGAAGGTTCTGCTGCAAGAGGCAGAAGCTCATCCATGCCTGCAGGGGCTACCCCGACCCACCCGTTCGCCGCCTCCAGTTTCCTGAGGGGGCAAGAGAAAAAGGGAGATCAGGAGAGAGGCGGGGGGGGGGGGGGGGGGGGGGGGGGGGGAGGGGGGGGGGGGGGGGGGGGAGGGGGGGGGGTACGAAGGGGACCGAGGCAATGAGCAAGACTCATCAGCAGAAGCTCATCCATGCCTGCAGGGGCTACCCCGACCCACCCGTTTGCCGCCTCGAGTTTCCTGAGGGGGCAAGAGAAAAAGGGAGATCAGGAGAGAGGGGGGGGGGGGGGGGGGGGGGTACAAAGGGGACCGAGGCAATGAGCAAGATTCATCAGCAGAAGCTCATCCATGCCTGCAGGGGCTACCCCAACCCACCTGTTCGCCGCCTCTAGTTTCACGCTCATCCGTGCCTGCAGGGGCTACCCCGACCCACCCGTTTGCCGCCTCCAGTTTCCTGTGGTATCATAGACAAATCAACCACAGTGCACACCTTCTCTTCTTCATAGGCAGTTGGGGCGGGGGTTGCCCCGTGATCGCCCTGAAATCCTCCTCCACCTCCTCCGGAGTGAGAGTGATCGACACACGCACGCACGGCCGCTGTGTTATAAGCCGACTCAAAACACAATTTAGAAACACGTGAGCCCACCTTCTCTTCTTCATAGGCAGTTGGGGCGGGGGTTGCCCCGTGATTGCTCTGAAATCCGCCTCCACCTCCTCCGGAGAGAGAGTGATCGACACACGCACACGCGGCGGCAGCACTGGGGGAAGAATGTCACGTGGCGGCGCCAACTCCTTCCAGGAAGGTTCCTCACTCGAGGAGTCCAGGCGTGGCGGCAGCACAGGGGGAGGGACGTCATGTGGGACCAGCTCCTGCCGGGAAGGTTCCTGAGTCGAGCCAAAACGGAAGCCCTGGGACTCCAAGCAAGGATCTTCTTTAGTTGACTTGAGAGGCAGTGCTTGGGAATCCACGCAGGGAGGCGGCACAGTTGGAGGCAGGTCACGCGGCGCCAGCTCCTTCCGAGAATCTTCTTGTGATGACTCGAATGCACTCTTAGGCAGCCCTACAGAAGGAGATTTTTGCAGATTTTGTCTCGAGTCGATGGGGAGGGGTTGAGAGACTAGAGGAAGGTCCTGAGGCTCTAGGAACGGAGGTGCTAGGGAGAGGTTGAGAACAGGAGCGGTGGAGTGAGGGATGGAGGGTTTTTGAGGCGCCTTGGGTTTAGGCTCGGAGGATAGGTCCGGCACAGATTTGGATGGGAGGTCAGGGGCAGGTGCGGTGGAGTGAGAATTACAGGAACGGGGAGGAGGAAATTCAGGTTTGGGGAGGTGGGAAGTGGAAGGGTGGGAGGTGGGAAGGTGGGCGGAGGAGGGACGCGGAAGAGATGACGCAAGGGGAGGGATCCCTGGGAAGGGGATGATTGCTGCTGAGTCTTTCCCAGTTGACTCAATTGTTCTTGTTGCTGGTGGTTCAGCTGGTGGTTTAACAGCAGTAGCTGAAGCAGCAGGTTCTGCTGCTGCTGCTGCTGCTGTCGATTCAAGTGCTGTTGAAACTACTGCTGCTGCTAAATCAACTCCGGCTGTAGAGGGAGGGGTGATTGCAGGAGGGAAGGCAGACGCAGCAGCTGCTGCTGTCTCAACTGCTGCTGCTGTTGCCTCTGATGCGATCCTAAGAACTCCTTTTTGAACCTCAGCCTTTGAATCTTGTGGTATGCCTGTTGCTGTATGGACTGCTGCTACTGCAGCTGTGTCAGCTGCTGAGTTCTCTGCCATCTTTGGTGTTGCTGCTGGTGCCCCTGCCATCGCCAGAGTGGCTGCTGTTACAGCCTTTTTACCTTGTGGTACGGATGTTTCCGTAGCAGGAGGGATGGCGGCTGTAGCAGGAGAGATGGCAGATGAAGCAGGAGCGGTGGCAATAGTACCAGGATGAGGAGTGGCAGCCGTGGCAGCAGCAGTGACAACTGTATCAGGAGGGGTGACGGCATTAGCAGGAGCGATGGCGGCTGTAGCAGGAGAGATGACAGATGAAGCAGGAGGGTTGGCAACAGTACCAGGATGAGGAGTGGCAACCGTGGCAGCAGCACTGGCAACTGTATCAGGAGGGGTGACGGCATTAGCAGGAGCGATGGCGGCTGTAGCAGGAGGGATGGCAGATGAAGCAGGAGAATTGGTGGGTGATTCAGAAGGTTTGGCAGCTGCGGCAGAAGGGGTGGCGGCTGTAGCAGGGGAAATCGCAGCTGTAGCAGAAACGGTGGTAGCTGGATCAGAAGGGGGGAGAGATGTGGCAGCGGGAGTGGCGGCTGCAGCAGGAGGATTAACAACTGTAGCAGGAGGCTTGGCAACCGTGGCAGGAGCAGTGGCAGCTGTAGCAGGAGGGGAAACAGCTGTAGCAGGAGGGGAAACAGCTGTAGCAGGAGGGGTGGCAGATGCAGTAGAAGCAGCAGCATTTGCAGCAGGGGGTTTGGCAGCTGTAGCAGGAGCGGTAACAGCTGTAGCAGGATGGGTGGCAGATGTAGCAAGAGGAGATTTGGCAGCTGTAACAGTAGGGGTGACAGCTGTCGCAGGGGAGGTGGCGGCTGTAGCAGGAGTGGAGGCAGCAGTGGTAGGAAGAAGGGAGACTGAAGCAGCAGGAGTCGCGGCTGTCGCAGGGGATGTGGCAGATGCAGCAGGAGGAGACGTGGAAGGGGGGGTGGAGGCTGTAGCACGGGGGGTGATGGCGGCTGTTACAGAGGGAGTGACGGCGGCTGTAGCAGCAGGGAGGGGAGACGCAATAGATGGTGTGAGAACAGCAGCAGGAGAACTGGCCGGAGTTGGGGCAAGGGAAGTAGCACCTGTAGCAAGGGCGGTGGCGGCTGTGGCAGGAGAAATGGCGGCTGCAGCAGGGGGAGTGACGACTGTAGCTCTGGCAGTGGATGCTGTTTTCACAGAAGCAATCCCTGCAACAGCAGCAGCAGCAGCAGCAGCAGCAGCAGCAGCAGTAGTGGCGGCTACTGTAACAGTACTATTAGTAGCAGCAGTGGTAGTAGTCACAATGGCTTTAGCAGGAGAATCATCAGCAGCACAAGCAGCAGTGTTGGTGGTGGGTTCAGCGGGAGGAATTTTTGCAGCAGCAGCAATATTAAGAGGAGGAGGCAGAGCAGGGGCTGATGCAAGGGCCGAAGCAGGGGCAGCAGAGGGAGAAACAACAGAAGGAGAAGAAACCGTAGCAGCACGGGCAGGAGTAGAAGAAGCAGCAGGGGCAGGAGCAGGCGCAGTTGGAGGAACAGCAGCAGCAGGAGAGGCAGCAGTGGCAGAAGCAGCAGCAGCAGCAGCAGGAGCAGGAGCAGGAGCAGGAGCAGAAGCAGGAGCAGGAGCAGAAGCAGGAGCAGGAGCAGAAGCAGGAGCAGGAGCAGAAGCAGGAGCAGAAGCAGAAGCAGGAGCAGGAGCAGGAGCAGGGATAGCAGTTGTAGCAGGTGTAGCATCGGCTGCAGGGGTGGACACTACAGTGGGAGCAAGGGAGGGAGCTGAAACAACAGGGAATGATGCAGAAGCGGCAGCAAGGGTACAAGCAGGGGCAGCAACAGAGACAGGAGCGGGGACAGTAGCAGCGGCAGAAGCAGGGACAGAAACAGGTGCAGAAGCAGAGGCAGAAGCAGAGACAGGAGCAGAGACAGAAGCAGAGACAGTTGCAGGGGCAGAAGCGGGGACAGAAGCAGGGGCAGAAGCGGTGACAGAAGCAGGGGCAGAAGCAGAGGCAGAAGCAGAGACAGCTGCAGGGGCAGAAGCAGGGGCAGAAGCAGGGGCAGAGGCAGGGGCAGAAGCAGAGACAGGAGCAGGGACAGCAGCAGGAGCAGCAGGTTCAGCAGCAGAGGCAGGGGCAGAAGCAGGAACCGCAGCTGGAGCAGTTGTAGCAGCTGTTGCAGCAGCGACGGCTGTAGCAGGAGGACCCACTGGAACAGGCGGAGCCCTAGCTTCAGGAAAGGATGAAGAAGATGCTGTTTGGACTGCTGTAGCGGCTGTGGTGGCAGTAGTGGCTGTAGCCGCAGCAACAACAACAGCAGCAGCGGCAGCAGGGGCAGAAGCCGAAGCAGCTGCAGCAGCAGCAGAAACGCCACTAGCTGCTTCTGGGGATGAAACCATGACTAGGGTCATAGCTACAGCCCCACCAGATGCAGCATCTCGGAAGAGCTTTACTGCCTCTCTCCCCTTCTCCTCCTCTCTCTTTCCGGTCTCCCTTTCACTTCGGCCCTTACCTCTTCCCAACTCATCTCCCCCCTCTCCCTTATCCCCTTCCTTAACCTGCTCTCTTTCCCCTGCTACTGTCACATCAGCCAACCCCTTTTTCCCTTCGTCCATATCACCACCCTTTGAAAGCACACGCTCAGGCTCAGCTCTTAATTGCTGCCCCTCACCATCCAAGCCCGCTTCTCCCGTCAACCCCTTCTGAACATCCTTTTTCTCCTTGCTCTCCTCCTTTGGTTCAGCACGCTCCTGTCTCTGCCCATCCCCAACCCCTGATTTCGCTCCTGCTATCTTCTTTGGCCACGTCGCCCCACCTCCCTTGAATTGAGCATGCTCCTGCTCCTGACCATCCCTATCCTTTCCAAGCTTCCCCTTTTCCTCTTGATTCGACTCGCAAGTCACCTCGCCTTCCTGTTCACGCATCCCCTTCCCCTCCTCCCCACGCACACCACCGCTGCCCGTCGTCTCATTCTGCTGAGCCACTGCTTCTGGCGCTTCCTGCTTTGCCTCCTCCTTTCCTTTCTCCTTTGCAATCTCCTCTGCTTTCGCCTTTGCTGTTTCCGCTGCTTTCCCCGTTGTATTCCCTTCCACTTCCTTGATTTTCTGCCCCACCTTCGCCTCTTCTTTCTCCTCCGTGATTTCCCCCATCCATGCTTTCTTCTCTGATTTCTCCTCTTCTTTCTCCTCCGTGATTTCCCCCATCCATGCTTTCTTCTCTGATTTCTCCTCTACTTTCTCCTTCGCCTCTTCTTTCTCCTCCTTGCCCTTCCCCATCCCTCCTTTCTCCTCTGCTTTCTCCTTCGCCCCTACATTCTCCTCCTTGCCCTCCCCCGTCCCTCCTTTCCCCTCTGCTTTCTCCACCCTGCTCTCCACCGTCCCTCGTTGCTCCCCTTGTCTCACTCCCTCCCTCCTCTCCTCCTTCACTTGGTCACTATCTTTCAACCCCTCCTTCTCCCCCACGTTCTTTTCCTCTCTCACCTCTTCTCTTCCCTCTTCTCTATCTCCTTTCTCATCATCACCCCCCTTCCCCTTCCCCTTATTCTCCTCCCTCCCTTCCCCTTTCCTCGCCTCCCTCCTCTCCCTCTTCTCCTTCCTCTTCCTCTCCTTCCTCTCCTCCCTCCTCCTACCCTCATCCTTCTCATCCTTCCCCTCCTTCTTCCCCTCCTTCCCCCCCTCTCTCCTCCTCTCCTTCTCCTCCTTCTCCTTATCCTCCCTCTTCCTCTTCGCCTCCTTCCCTTCCTCACTCTTCTCCCCCCGCCCTTCCACACTCCTCCTCCTCTCTCCCTCCTCCAGACTATTCACCCCCGGACTGGCCATACTCGCTATAGACTGACCCGGGCTTCCTTTTGAACAGCCGTCCATATTCACAGACATGTCAATACTCCCTCTAACCTGATCTGAGCTTTCGACCGGCTGTTCAGCATATTTCACACCCTCAACAGGGCTCCGTACCCGTTCCCCAAGTCTCTTCTCCTCAGGACTCTTAAAATCGGCAGGACTCTGCAATTTTCCAGGACTCTGTAAATCGCCAAGACACTTTTTTTCCCCAGGAATCTGTAACTCACCAGGAGTCATTGTATCGCCAGGACTCTTTTTCTCCTCAGGACTCTGAAAATCGCCCGGGCTCCTCAAAACCTCCAGACTTCTCATATTATCAAGGCTTTTGACTTCATCAGGACTTTTCATAGCATCCTTTAAGGGCTTCGCTCCTGGATCGGGGCTCATCATGCAGTGCTCAGGGCTCTTAAAGCCCTTCTCTCTGACCTCCGATCCTTTTCCTGAGTGTTCCGGGCTCAAAAGAGGCTGCTCACTCCTCTTCTCCCGCTTCTCTTCCTTTTCCCTCTTCTCCTTCTTCTCTTTCCTCTCTTTCGACTTCACATCCTGTCCTTCCTCGGTCTTCCTCTCCTTCCTCTTCCCCTCTCCTTTCTCCTCTGCTCTCCTTTCCTCCCTCCTCTCTCTCTTCTTCTCTTTCCGCCTCTCCTCGTCCTTTTCATCCCTCTTTCTCCTCTCTTTCTTCCTCTCCTCTTCATCTCCTCTCTTCTCCCTCTTCTCTGGTCTCTCTTCGCCTCGGCTCACCTCTCCTGTCTCATCCTTCCCCTTCTCTTCTTTCTTCTCATCCTTCACCTTCCATTCCTTCTTCTCATCCTTGTCCTTTTCTTCCTTCCTCTTTTCGTCCTTCTCCTTCCGCTCTCCATCCTTCTCTTTCCTCCTCTCCTTCTTTTGTTCACCCCCCTCCCTCTTCTCCTCCCTCTTCTCCTTCTCCTTCTCCTTACTCTTCTTCGTCTCTTCCTCCTGAATCTCTCCTTCCTCCCCTGCTTCAACGCCTCTTCCTTTCTCCTTCCCCTTTTTGCACTCGTCAGCAGCAATCTCTCCCTCCTCCTCCTCTTTTCTCACAATCTCCTCTTTCCTTTCGTTCTCCTCTCTCCTCTCCTCTTCATTCCCCACTTTCTGTTTCCCCTCCCCCTTCACCTCACCAGGATTCACTTCCTCCTTTTCCCTCTCCTCGCTCTTCTCTCCCTTCTCTTTCTTCTCCCCCCCCTCTTCCTCATGCCCTTTTCTCTTCTCATCCCCCTCCTCGATCTTAGCCCTCGTCTCCCTTCCTTTCTTCTGCAGATCCTCCTTCCCTCCCGTTCCCTTCCCCTCCTCCCTCTTCTCCTTCTTCTCTTTCTTCTCCTTCCCGTCCTTTCCCCCATTCTCCTTCCCCGCCTCCACCGTCGCCCCTTTCTCCTTCTCCTCCTTCCCTTTCCCTCTAACCTCCTCCCGCTCCTTCCCATTTCCCCTCGCATCCTTTCCCTCCTTCTCCTCCTCCCCTCCTTTCCCTCGCTCCTCCCTCTGTCCCTCCGCCTTCCCTTCCTTCGTATCCCGTCGCTCCTTCCCCTCCTCCTCCCCTCCTTTCCCCTTCTTTCCGCCCGTCTCCTTCTCCTTCCTTGCGCCTTCGCTCGTTGTCTTTCCCAGTCCCACCATACCAATCACCTTCCTATCCATCCCTTGCTTCCCTCCCTCTTTCCCTTCTTCACCTCTCCCCCCGCCCTTCGGGTTCTTTCCCTTTCCATCCTTGTCCTCTCTCTCCCCCTTATCGCCTTTCGTCGTCCCCCCTTTATCACCTTTCATTGTCTCCCCTTTATCGCCTTTCACCGCCTCCTCTTTATCGCCTTTCAACGTCTCCCCCTTACCACCTTTCATCATCTCCCCTTTATCGCCTTTCATCGTATCCCCTTTATCGCCTTTCACCGTCCACCCCTTATAACCTTTCAACGTCTCCCCCTTATCGCCTTTCACTGCCTCCCCCTTATCGCCTTTCACCGCCTCCCCTTTATCACCTTTCTCCCTCCCTCCCTTCTCAGCCTTCTCCTCCGCTTCTTGATCCCCTTTTTCCGGCCCTTTACTCCCTAACTCCTTCCTCGATTGCTTCTCTTCGCCTAACTCTTTAGTCTCCACGTCAGCATGATTTCCGCTCATCATGGCTGAATCTCCGGATGCGTTACAATCACCATCAATGCCACGCGCGGAGTTTCCCCTTCCGGAAAGTTGAACACTCCCGCGACTTGCTTCCATGTATACGCGTTACAATCCGGGTGACTCGTTGTAAGACCGCTGTCTCGGTATAAGCTGGTTGACTTCTCCGCTAAGCACGCGACCACAGCTGCGGCGTAGAATGGTTACTTCTCTTCTTTACCGAGAGGACTAATAAACATGTCATCTGTTGGCTGAGACTATCGAACACTCGTCTCCTTACTTCCCGGCGGGCGTTCGGGCTCTTGGAATATAAAGCACGAGTCTCAATCGATGCGCGAAGCTTTTTCCTAATAGAGTCGATGCAAGCCGACACGGGCGATAAAAACGACTGACGGCGGCCAGGGCTCGCGACGGGTAACAACGTTACTGCTGTCATTCAGATCCGCGTCCGGACGAACGGCGAGAGATTCCTCTACCGCAAATACGGCCAATGCGTACAGAGATTACGGACAGACGGAGGCAGAAATAACGGACGCAGCTACGCAGGGGCTGCAGACGGAAAACGTGACGAGTCTGATGAAGATGGACGGACTGGGAGTTGTGTGGAGAAAGGAAATCCCAAGGGAATCCGCAACAGAACGAAAAGCTTCCCTTGCGATTCTCTCGGCTTTGATGGCAGGGGAGGGGGGAATTCCCAAGGGCAGGTTGTGGTCCAGCAATTATGGCATTTCACGCATAATGTTTTGATGAACACTGCATTCGTAAAACTCGACCAGATTTCATACAGTATAGCGGGTATGCTCCTGAGTGATTTCAAGAGTTGGATATGTCAGATCCGCCAATCCCGAGGGTTTCGGGGACTCGCAGCTCATGTGAAATGGCGCCAATCATCGCACTACAAATGAAGTGTGTTTCATACATTGCACAAGTCAATTTTGATTTTAAATACACTTAAAGCCCAGCCCCCGAATTACAAAGAAGCCTTCACAAACTGGGGCCAGTTTGTGAAGCACTCCTGCTGGTTTCGGGATAGCAGGGTTTAGGGGAGGTTTCCGAACCTATTATCGCTGCTTTCCCAAACCTATTTTCCAGCGTTGACTTCCGTTGAGCAATTCGGGTTCTGCCCTTTAAGTGCATGACTTCAATGGATATGCTGGTGCAAATGGTACAACCATCCAATGCAGACCATATGAACATGAAGCGCAGAAAGAACACTGAAATCTGCAACACACAAATGACAACCAAGTATAACTAATGGGCATACTTCACTTTTCATGCCCAATCAAAGATTGTTACTGTCAGGTAGACACCATCCTTCTATGCTCGAGCTGCAGTTCCGGTCTAATGTCAATTGAACATGCCAGCTGAGGGGTCTGTCACGTCATGTCATATCACCTGTGATGTGATGATATTTCCGCCGCATATTATGTACTTGAGAGTATTCATGACTTCACGGTTTGAGGTTGAATGGGTCGCTGACCTGGTGGTACCACAAATCCAGCCACACATCTGGAACTCCTGGCAAGCACCACTTAGCACAGTCCATTTCCGTCGAACCTCCCGCCGGTCTATACGTCCCCACGTGTGCATCCGCCCTATAGAGCGACAGCGACAAAATGTTAAGCAGCTTCACCCGAGATTTCGATAACGCATTGATTTGCGCGTTGGTCCACGCGACAACGCTGCTCCGCGCCTTGGCTAGATCCGTGGCTGTACTCGACAAAGGTCCCGCGAAAAGCGCGCAAGTGGTGTCGGCGTATTGGAACATGTTTGGCATGTGCGCGGGCGGGATGGAGAGCGCGTAGGGCTGAACCAGCATGACGTTGGACTTGATGTAATCTGCGATGTTCCGCAGCACTATGTTGAGTGCCGCGATGCCGCTGGGCTGCGAGGCAATCGCCCGGCCCTTGCTGTAATACGTGCGGTTGGAGGATTCCTGGAGGAGGAGAGGGATGGGGAGAGGAGGGGGGGAGGGTGGGGAGGGGAGGAAGGGGGAACAAGGGGGAGGAGGTGGGGGTAAAGATTTGAGTTTAGGCAGAGAGTGAGCGGGCTGGGGGGATGGAGAGCGCGTAGGGCTGAACTAGCATGACGTTGGACTTGATGTAATCTGCAATGTTCCGCAGCACAATGTGAAGAGCAGCGATGCCGCTAGGCTGCGAGGCAATCGCCCGGCCCTTGCTGTAATACGTGCGGTTGGAGGATTCCTGGAGTGCATGTGGGGAGTGGAGGAGGGGAGGAGGGGGGGAGGAAAGGGGAAAAGAGCAGGAGGAAGAGGGGGGTGGGGGGGAAGGGGTAAGGGGGGAAGGGAAGGGGGTGTGGGTGGGGGAGGGTAAGGTTAAGTTTGAGTCAAGTCGAAGCCCTATCACGCGGGCCTTGATCTAGTACGTGCGGTTGGAGGATTCCTGGAGGGAGAGAGGGGGAGGAGTGGTGAGGGGCGGGAAGGGGCGAAAAGGGGATAGTCTCAGGTGTCGCCTAGCAGCTGCGAATATGGAATTAGAAACACTAGGGAGTATTATGGAGAATAGTAGGAACAGTGAATAAGAATGTTGTCCTCCTAAGGACTTGCAACTTTACCAACGACATGGAGTCTGAGGCGCGTCACAAGGGATCACACACGAATCAGGTTCCAAGACCTGTCATCTGAAATCTTGTAACTCAACGGAACACATGTGATGATGATAATCACGGAATGAGGAAGTTCAAGGGCTTGTCTCCAGGCTTACCGCATAGTAAGAGCCAGCCACGAGGATGGATCGCCTCCTCCTTTTCTCGGGTTAACAAAAAGTCCACGACGACATGTCATGACACGAGAATGAGGAAGTTCCAAGGGCTTGATTCCAGGCTTACCGCGTAGTAAGAGCCGGCCACGAGGATGACTGATCGCAGCCCTTTGAGTGTTTCTGTTAGCTTGTGGTTGATTTTGTCCACGTGCACCATCCATCCATCCTTCACAGATCGCTTCAACTGATGTTGGATGGGGAAACAGGAGGAACGAAAGCAGATTTCGACTGGTTTAGGCGAGCCAACAGTGAGAACTCGCATACGGGAGTTTCTCGAAAACGAATGGGAAACAACAGCCAACAGCGGAACATAGAATAAGAAAACTGTATAAACGAGAAAGGGTGCATATTACAGTGCACCTTCTGCAGAAGTTATTATAGGAGGGATTCTCTTACCGGGTCCATTGGATCCGCTTCGGTGAGGAACGGTGCGTGCACGAACACGACCTTCACCCCCCAAGGCTTGACCTTGAAACCATCGCCGGTCCAGCCAATCGTAGACGGATTGAAACTCTGCAGGGAAAAAGAGGCGGGAAGCATAATTGATTAACAATGTAGCAAGAGCGATGCGGGTCAGTCACAGTAGCGAAAAGCGTTTTCATGTATTGTGGGAATAGGGTGTCATGCTGGGCTAAGCACACTTTCTCTTAGAATTGTCATGCGTTTTCATGTATTGTGGGAATTGGGTGTCATGTTGCTTGATTACAGATAATTCCTTCCTTCCAGTTCTTACCTCGGTCTTAAAGTTCGCAGCTTCTAGGCGACATCTGAGCGACTGGTACATGTACAGCCCAGAATTGTCGCCCACGATCGCCACGGCCTGGCCAACGAAAGTCATCGCGAATTTTTTCGCGTCAAACCGAACCAGCTTGCAACCCGATGGCTTCCACTCGAAGTGGCGAAAGTCGCCGTCCGGTCGCCCGTTTTTTTCGCAGTTAAGCTCCTGGCTAATGTACGGACACGAGGAATCGTATACCGGGTACTTGGTCGACGGGGCCCAGCTGAAGTTGGGAAGGGTGTAAAACAGGGGGTGGATGTTGATGAAAGATACATAGAAAACAAGTGGGGGAAGCAGGGATGGGAAGAGTGAAAAGGGGATGGCGGATTTCGGGTTCCGGTTGGACGCAGGGACGGGCTGTCTCGCGTACGAGATTGGTGTATCGGGCGGCAGACTTATCACCTCTTGCGCATGCAATACTTAAAACTGAACAGAGAGGCCTGACAACGCTACAGGTCCGCCAGCCGCTTACCTCCCGACGGAGAGGTCACATGCCTTCTTCTTCTTGCCGCCAAACCCGGGAAATCCGGCATATGCCACGTGGAGGCACACCAGGAGAAGCGCGCCGATGAGGATAGTTCTGACAGGCCGCATCATGCTCGCAGTATAGAGTCCCTTCTGGTAATATGGTAACCCTATCAGCGAAAGCGTGAGAGGCGATTTTGGCCTTCACACGAAAGTGCCGCAAGCGAAAGGGAAGGCTGTACGCGTTACAAGTATGCGAGCGCGCGAGGGCTGTGATGCCTACGTACGAAGAGTTCCGCTTAGCTGGTAGGGCGCCGGTGCTTTGAACCGCCTTAGCTGATCGTTTTGGTTGCAAAGGATCGTTTTGGCTGCAAAGGGATGCTCGCCTGTAAACTACCAGTTCCAAACAGCTAGGGGCGAAGATCGGCAATCAAGTGCTTCCGCAGCAACTGGGAATGATGGTCACTATCGTTGCCTCTAAGAGTCAGCGAGAACAGTATATCTGAATGACAGTGTTAGCTGGCGAGAGAACGCATGCATTACAACTTCACTGGTACGGTGAAGGGCTATCGCAGGAAATTCATTCTTGCTGAAGTGCTACGCTTAAGAGGTAGTAAGCATGAGCGCGAGCCCAAGAAATTTACACAGCCTACGGCGAATGATTCTTGAAAGTGATGGGAGCCGGAGTGTAGTGACAAAACGTGCGAAAGGTATGGGGGAGGAAGAGCAAGGGTGCACTGCTGGCTTCCTTGGCAACGGCAGAAAAAATTGGCGGGGGCGCAATTTTGCGAGAGAGGGGTGAAACGTGATGCCTGAAATGTGGATTGAATAGTTGGGACGTTTCAAGCCTGGATGATTAAGATGGGTGGATCTAGTCGACATGATTGGAAAGGTGGATTGTCATCTGTCGGTGGGGTTCGTGGATGCTGGTATTCAGTGACCTACACGAAGAAGGAGCTTCCGGGCGCATCTAGGACAGTACATGATACGGCGCGAAAGGGTAACGGAAAACTAGCCATGGACCTCGGAAATGTTTGACGGCTGGAGAAAAGCTCAGGCGTCGATGCTATGGTGAGGTGATCCATGTCTGGTTTTGACGAACCTCCATGGCAAGTGCATGCGGTGGTATTGTGGGTGGATTGCGGTGAAGTCGATGGAAGGAGAAGGTGCGGGGAGATTGACGAGAGGATGAAAGTTGAATCTGAGGAGGGAAGAATTTCGTTTCACAAATCCAATTTGGCGGTCCGCAATCTTCACCAATATGTGCGCCTCGTCGAAATTGACGCTCTCGATTTAGCGTCTCGCAATTGATGGACGGCTGAATTGAGCCATACTTTTTCGGGAGTTGGCGGGAGGTGGTTTGGTTCGCCAGCTGTCCGTTTGCCCCTTCATTTGAAAAACCTTGAAAAAAGCGCGAACAAGTTAGGCGGTCAAAATAGAATATTCAGGCAAAACATCACATCCGTACCCAGGATGCCTGTTAGATAACTACAGTTTTTCTCGTCATTTGGGTTTTTAGTGAGCGCGAGCGAGTCGCCTGCTCGCCAGCGTTCGCCACGGGAAAAATCGGGACAGTAGTGGGAAGTTGAAGAAATGTAACCAGCATCTCAAAATATCTTACGAACGGACAGATGCCAGCGTGATTAGGTGGATGTTCAACGGCTGCGATCCTAATAGGGGCTTGTATCGTGCGTGCAACTGGCTGGTAGCAAATGTAATTGGCAGGCTGTCGAAATTGGAAAGACCAATTTTTGCATGCAACAGCTGAATATCCTGTGTAGTTGGCAAACATGACGAAGTTGAATTTAGGTATGACAAGCCATCGAGTTTTTGGAGCATCTTGTTTCGAAGACCGGCTTGTACTCGCTATTATCCCTCGAATAATTTCAGTTTGGAGTGATTTCGGTATGCCCAAAACAAACCATTGTGAAGAAAAAATCACCAGGTAGAAAGATATATAAAACGTCAGATATTTTTCTTCCAGTTGTCTCACCCATTCACAAGATGCTTGTGGCTTTAGTCATGGCTCCCCAAAAATAAGAGTTGATTGAAGGCTTCACCAATAGCACAATGCATTACACGTGCATCTCATTCATAACCAGCACCAGTCAGACCAGCAAAGCAGCAGCCAGCACCAGCTGACAGGTTGCCTATTCGGCCAGGACCGACTGTGAACTGCCCTTCTAAAGATACAAGTCAGGAAACCATTACGTATGTCAAGAGGTGTCTACTTGATCTTCTTCTTGGGCCTCAGCTGCACAAAGGGACATGGGACAGAAGGGGACACGGAACAGTACGGAAGAAACAAGAGTAGGTGGAGGAACAAGGCAAGTGAGGAGTCAGGGGGGGGAAGTTGGGACAGTTGCATCTGGTCATAAGCGGGATTGCACCCGTCACATTCTGTCAGCCTGCAGAATCAAACCTTGCTACAGCTGTTAAAACGAACGCTACAGCTGTGGAATCAACTCCTTCCACCAAGCTGCCACAGCCTGCAACCTGCATGCTTGCTTTGCTACAGCTGCCAGGAAAAGAAGGGCAACCCAAAATGTTTCTACGGCTGCCAGCAGCATTACTACAGCAACGCCGCATGTACATAAAGTCAGTCAGTACACCGCGTGTTTCATCTTACATATTGCTATCGCCCACGTGGATGGTGTGATGGCAACAGCTACAGCCTGCCGTAGTTTCTACAGCCTTCCTACCTAATTGCTACAGACGGCCCACCTGGTCGTTACAGCCTACCTACCCAGTCCCTTTCAGCCAGCCAACCTGCTCAGTACAGCTCGCCGCTACACACCTGGTTGTTGTCGCCAACCCACCTGGTCGCTACAGAATGCCGCTACAGCCTGCCGCGACAGCCTGCCGCTACAGCCTGCCACTACAGCCAGCCGCTACAGAATGCCACTACAGCCTGCCCCCCATGCACTTCTTCCTGCAGATCACAGAGCGCGGGTGCAGGCGATCATGGCCTGCCTACCAGGTCGCTACAGCCTGCCACTATAGCCTGCCTGCTCACCTGGCCGCTACAGCCTGCCTGCTCACCTGGCCGCTACAGCCTGCCTGCCACCTGGCCGCTACAGCCTGCCTGCCCACCTGGCCGCTACAGCCTGCCTGCTCACCTGGCCTCTACAGCCTGCCTGCTCACCTGGCCGCTACAGCCTGCCTGCTCACCTGGCCGCTACAGCCTGCCTGCCCACCTGGCCGCTACAGCCTGCCTGCCACCTGGCCGCTACAGCTTGCCCACCTGGTTGGTGTGGCCGCACTTCTTCCTGCAGTTCACATCACACTGCGCGGTGCGGGTGAGCGTAGCATATCCAGGCTTCCTTACCTGGTCGCTACAGCAGCCGCTACAACCGGCCCACCTGATCGCTACAGCCTGTCAACCCACCTGGTTGGTGTGGCCACACTTCTTCTTCCTGCAGTTCACAGCGCGCGGGTGCAGGCGAGCGTAGCACCTGGAAAGGGCAGGAAGACGGGAGGCCGGGGGGGAAAGGAGGGATCAGGGGGGTTGTTGAAAAACCGCACACAGCGCGCGGGTGCAGACGAGGGTAGCACCTGGAAAAGGCAATACATTGGTGGAGCAGGGGCGAATCAGGGGCAGACAGGACGGGGCGGGCCGGTGAGGGGGGAGGGATCTTAGCGACAATTAATTCGTTGCACAAACAACTGATTTGCGGCAGATCAGCTCATCGTCGGTGTACTTGCGAGCAAGCGCCATGAGAAACGCTTTGTTATCGTTGAAGGACGTTAAAAAGAACCGCAGAAAATTTACGAACTCACTTGCGGCAGATCATCTTATCGGCGTTGTACTTGCGAGCGAGCGCCATGAGAGAAGGCTCGATGATTCCTCCTCGCAGCCGCAGCACCAAGTGCAGCGTCGACTCTGAAATCGCAAGGGGGAGGGAGGCGTGGGGGGGGATGTGGGGGAGGGACACACAAAAGAGGGACACACAGTGGAAAATCCATGAGCAAGGCTCGATGATTGCACCACGCAGCCGCAAGCGGAGGGCGTGATAGGGAAGTGATTGTAACAGGGAAAGAGCGAGGAATACACAAATTGCGACAGGGAAGTGAAGGGATGCGAGAAAGGACGAAGAGAAGAGGCGGAAGAGGGGACGGAGGTGGGGAACGAGAGAAACGAGAGGAAGAGGGGTGAGAGAGATGGGCGGGAGAGGGGAGGGGGTGGTGGGAAGAAGAGCCGAGTCTCGCGAATCATCAGCGCGACACATCAGAATCGTACCCTTCTGAATGTTGTAGTCGGCAAGAGTGCGGCCGTCCTCGAGCTGCTTGCCGGCGAAAATCAGCCGCTGCTGGTCGGGAGGGATGCCTGGAGGGGCATAGAATAACCGGGGAGATAAGAACACGGGGAAGGAAAAGGGGGAGCGGGGGTGGGGAAAAGTCGGTGAGATAACACGGCGACGACCTAACGCTGTTATACTTCGGCAGCTTTTGTCGAACTAATTCGACGTTTGGAGGGTGCGAGAATATATGCGAACGCGCGTACTTCAATAGACCGTCTAGCCCGATTGCAACGCGCAATGGTTAACCTCCCTCGTGCAAAGTGGCGCCTCATATTACATTCTCAGCTGAGGCAGATTTATGAGGCTCTGAAAGAAGAACCGCAAGAAAGTCGAGTAGATCCCGTCCCCATCTGCAAGAACTCTACATGTTCAGTGAAAACTCGTCTTGAATCCTTATCCTTATCCCCTCTGCAAGGCTTCCCATTCCCGTTCGCCCCTATCAGTAGCGCACTGCTGACCATCACACTTTACTTGTAATGCCTGCCCTCTTAGCCGTGCGGAAGTACAGTTCGAGTCGACCTAAAAAAAAAGGGCCCCAAAGCCGAAGAAACGACGCTCTGCAAGCAAATGCCTTTTTTCAGACCTACACTGACAGAAAAAGGGAAACCGACGCCGATGTATCCTGGTCAGTCGTTAACGAACGCAGTCAACGGATGTCTGAGAACCGTAACTTGACATCGGAGGCACTCTGGATGCCCTTAGAAGTTAGATACCGGTCTTAGAAGCAACTAAGATACGCGTACGTCGAATAGGCTTACGCGTTTTGACTTAATTGGCATCAAATAGAGGGTGAACGGAGTAAATAAAGGAGAAAACCAGCTCAGATTCGACAAGAGAGAATCCCATTCATTGACTCTAAACGTTTCTGATCAGTCCACAAACCCCCGTTAGTCACGCGACTTACCCTCCTTGTCCTGGATCTTGGCCTTGACATTGTCGATGGTGTCGCTGCTATCATGCAACTAAAGGCAATACACTCTTACTTACCAACCCAGCGACAGACAGGCAAAAGCTACAAAATCCGCGACTCACCCTCCTTGTCCTGGATCTTGGCCTTGACATTGTCGATGGTGTCGCTGCTCTCGACCTCGAGAGTGATGGTCTTGCCCGTCAGGGTCTTCACGAAGATCTGCATCTTGCTCACCGCTCAGCACCGCTTTGTACCTGCACGAACAGTCAGGATCGACTGTTAAGAGACGGAAGCACTACGATACCTTCATCATATGATTAAGGTTAACGCGTAAAGGAAATGAGACGGCTGACCTTGACGATCCCTGCTCATAGTCCTAAATGTCATGCGACAAACTCTAGGTAAAGGACTAAACGTACGTTGGCGGTACTCTCGTTACAACAGCGTTAGAACCTGTCTCTTGATTCAAGATTAACGTGGAAGTACTAAGAAACACTGAGTTATATCTTCCGATGGCTGACAGAGCTACGACTCGAGCGGGAAACCTAAACTCTTACCTGAGTTAGGGGGATTGGAGGAAACCAGAGAGAGGGGGAAGGAAGCGATAGGCGGAGAAGAAAGGGAAGGAAGAAGGGGATGGGAGGGAAGGTCGCGTGATAATAGAGACCGTGACAACAACGAGCCGAGACAAGAGTCCTTCGATAGAGAATACACACATACTGTCCATTTTGCGAAAGCTAACGGGACGAAATCAGGGAGCTGGTAACACCCTGCTAAACCCAGTGCAAGGGGCATGGGCTGGGAGGGGCCGATGCTTAGAAAAGCATTGACTTTTTGGGATGCGCAAATCACTGGCGGCTGAGCTGGGTTTGTTCGTCGATGTTAACAATTGTGCGGCAATGAGCGTGAACAATAAGCAGAACTCGTTTTTCCATTGTACATAAGGTGATAAGGTGAAAAATTCCTCTCCTCTCACATTCGGTGTTGAATTATCTAATTGATTTTGGAAACCCTCATACTTGCAACTTCACAACATTTACTTTTATATGCTGTATTAGAAGGGTGTTTTCCAAGCAAGTGTGACCAGCTGGGTATCCTGGTGGATGCACATCAATTTCTATATCGCGTGATCAGCAAGGTGAGGGCTGAAGTAGATTCTTTAGTATCCAACAGAAAGGTACTGGTGGCTATCAGATACAGTAAATCAGCAGTAACTAATGGTATGCAGCGGCCTCGGCTTTTAGCTCCTCAATGAATTCCGCAACGGACTTTGTGCCATGAACCACATTGTCCCTTGTGCGAACATTCACCTGTTATGAAGAAACAGTTTACACACATGATGGGACACTTGTTATTCTGGGAAAAAAATGACAGAATTGCACCGTGCAAAATCCGTCACTTCCCCACATTACCAGCTAAGTTTGAGTCACCGAGCCCTGTGCCTCCTCAGCTCCCATCACGAGGATGTAGTTGAACTGACTCCACTTCCCCTCTGTCACTACTCCATGAGTCATCTCACCCAACTCCCTGAGCTCTCTACAGCAAACCATTCAATTCTCAACTCAACGAGCCCTGTGTATCCTCCTCCTCACCCACCACGAGGATGCTGTTGAACTGACTCACTTCCCCTCTACCTCTACTCCTTGCTCCCTCATATTCCCTCATACTCCCTCATACCACATACTCACTCATCTCCCCCAGCTACCTCAGATCTCTCAAGCTACCAGCCAAGCCCAGCTCACCGAGCCCTGCGCCTCCTCCTCCGCGCCCACCACCAGGATGTAGTTGAACTGGGCCAGCTGGGCTTCATACTCCCTCATACTCCCTCATACTCCCTCTGACTCCCTCATCTCCCCCCATCTCCCTCCGCTCTCTGAAGTTCAACTACCAGTAAACTTCACCTCACTGAGCCCTGTGCCTCCTCCTCAGCCCCAACCACCAGGATGTAGTTGAACTGACTTCACTTCCCCTCTGGCAGTACTCCATGACTCCCTTAGCTCTCTGAAGCAAACCATTCAATTCTCAACTCACCGAGCCCTGTGCCTCCTCCTCCGCGCCCACTACCAGGATGTAGTTGAACTGGGCCAGCTGGGCCTCCCGCACCTGTGACAATAGCGGGTCACGGGTGTGACATTCGCAGGTGAGACAATAGCGGGTGTGTTATTCGCAGGTGAGACAATAGCGGGCATTACAATAGCGGGTGTGACACTAGCAGGTGTGACAGTAATGATGGGTCAAAATGGGTTCAGTTCAGTTCAGCATGTCAAGGTGAGAGATAACCGGCGGAAAGAAATAGGAGCTATTAGAGTAGTGGAGTTGCATGCAAAAGCACAGCATCATCAGAGGTACAATGAAAGTTGCAGTTGCAGTGTAACAGTGCTTTTGAGTCGACTCAAAAGAAGAAATAGGAGCTATTAGAGTAGTGGAGTTGCATGCAACAGCACAGCATCATCAGAGGTACAATGAAAGTTGCAGTTGCAGTGTAACAGTGCTTTTGAGTCGACTCAAAAGAAGAAATAGGAGCTATTAGAGTAGTGGAGTTGCGTGCAAAAGCACAGCATCATCAGAGGTACAATGAAAGTTGCAGTTGCAGTGTAACAGTGTAACCAGAAAACGAACCTTCTTCTGAAGCTTCCGGTCGGAGAGATCGGCCTCGACATCAAAGCCAGCAGCATGGATCTCATCCCGCACCTGAAAACGCATATCATAATCAGACATCAAAGGACATAATAAAGAATCAGAATAAAGATAAAACATCAACAGTAACACGCACAGCTTTTGAGAACCCTCAAGCTCTACATAAAGGTGAAAGAACATACTGGAACATGGAAACATTGTCTGGGAGAAGGCACACAGTGACCTTCTGGGGACCGCTATTTGTCTACCTTGGTGTGTGCGTGCACCCTCTCAGAGGAGCACCCCAACCATAACAGTCACATTGCTGCACTGCAACGAGCGTACCTTGGTGGTGCATTGTATACAAGCCGTCCCACCAACTCACCTTGGTGGCGTATATGGAGTACTTTTTGGAGACGGGGCACACGGTGACCTGGCGGGGACTCAGCCAGAAAGGCCACTGATGAGGTTCATGCACCACCTCTTACAGTAACAACCCATTCTAGTCACGCAACTAGCGTATACGAGCTTAGCCGTCCCATTTACTAACCTTGGTGGCGTATTGCGAGTACTTCTCAGAGACGGGGCACACGGTGACCTGGCGGGGGCTCAGCCAGTGTGCACCCGTAAAGAGTACCAACCCAACCATACAGTCACATTGCTGGAGTAGAAAAGAGTGTACCTTGGTAACGTATAGGGAGTACTTCTCAGAGACGGGGCACGCGATGACCTGGTAGCCACACACACCCTCACACGGGGTGCCTATCCCTCTCAAGCCTCACCTTGGTGGCGTATTGCGAGTACTTTTCGGAGACGGAGTACACGGTGACCTGGCGGGGACTCAGCCAGAAAGGTGCGTGCACCCTTGACAGGAGCAACACATAACAGTCACATTGCTGCTGCAGTGACAAGAGTGTGCATAGGAACTAGAAAACGTACCTTGGTGGCGTATTGCGAGTACTTCTCAGAGACGGGGCACACGGTGACCTGGCGAGGGCTCAGCCAGAAGGGCCACTTGCCAGCGAAGTGCTCCAGGAGGATGGCAAACATGCGCTCCACTGAACCCAGGATGGCACGATGGATGATGACCTGGGAGAGTGGGTTGCAAGGCACGAGGGAGAGGCGGAAAAGGAGAGTGAGAGGGACAGAAGAGGGGCTGAGAAGCCAGAAGGGCCACTGGCTCGTGACTGAACTGAAGTTCTCCAGGCCCCCAAAGAGCTTGAAGCTTGATGGTTTCGGTCCCACGTACCGGGGGCTTCCTGCCTGCGGCCTCATCGTCAGCAGAGCATTCCAGTTTGAAGCGGATGGGAAGTTGAAAATCGAGCTGGATGGTGGCGCACTGGTGCTTCCTCCTTGGGCTTCACGGCTCAACACTCAACACTCACTGGCCTACAGCGTGCGGTCTATTGGTTTCAGAGCACAGGTACCGGTTGCTTCCTCCCTGCAGCCTCATCGTCAGCGGAGTATTCAAGCTTGAAGCGGATGGGCAGTTGGAAGTCGAGCTGGATGGTGGCGCACTGGTGCTTCCTCTTGAGCGCATCATACACCAAGATGTCAATCTTGGGCCCGTAGAACGGAACGCCCCCACCTCCACTCTACCCACCTGTACAACAGGGCTTCTGACTGCCCTGTTGTTGACCACTTTTCTCCCACCGACAGACAGCCTGCGGCCTGATGGACTCGGGCTCACACTCACCGGTCGCTTCAACAGCCAGCAGAGGACGTGTTTCACACTCACCGGTCAGGCTCACACTCACCGGTCAGGCTCACACTCACCGGTCAGGCTCACACTCACCGGTCAGGCTCACACTCACCGGTCAGGCTCACACTCACCGGTCAGGCTCACACTCACCGGTCAGGCTCACACTCACCGGTCAGGCTCACACTCACCGGTCGCTTCCTGCCGGCTGCCTCGTCGTCAGCAGAGTATTCGAGCTTGAAACGGATGGGCAGCTGGAAGTCTCTTTGAGGCGCCTCAACAGCCAGCAGAGGACGTGTTTCACACTCACCGGTCGCTTCCTGCCGGCTGCCTCGTCGTCAGCAGAGTATTCGAGCTTGAAACGGATGGGCAGCTGGAAGTCTCTTTGAGGCGCCTCAACAGCCAGCAGAGGACGTGTTTCACACTCACCGGTCGCTTCCTGCCTGCGGCCTCGTCGTCCGCCGAGTATTCCAATTTGAAGCGGATGGGCAGTTGGAAGTCGAGCTGGATGGTGGCGCACTGGTGCTTCCTCTTGAGCGCATCATACACCGTGATGTCAATCTTGGGCCCGTAGAACGCCCCGTCGCCCGCGTTGATCTGCCACGGCCGCCCGAACGCGTTTAGGGACTTCGTGAGGGCCGCTTCGGCGCGGTCCCACGTCTCCACCTCCCCCAGATGCTTCTCTGGGCGCTGGTTGGGGTGGGAGACGATGGGATGGCAGGGATGGAAGGTGGTGGGAGACAAGACAGGCGCACAGTGAGAAAGTGAGTGCTTTCCCTCTGTAGAACGCCCCGTCTCCCGCGTTGATCTGCCACGGCCGCCCAAACGCGTTCAGCGACTTGGTCAGGGCAGCCTCGGCGCGGTCCCACGTCTCCACCTCACCCAGGTGCTGCTCTGGGCGCTGGAGGACAGGGAGGCGGGGTGGATGGTGGGAGACAGGCACACAGTGAGGGAGTGAGTGCTTTCCCTCTGTAGAACGCCCCGTCGCCCGCGTTGATCTGCCACGGCCGCCCGAACGCGTTCAGGGACTTGGTGAGGGCGGCCACTGCACGGTCCCACGTCTCCACCTCCCCCAGGTGCTTCTCTGGACGCTGAATGGGGAACGGGAGAGGGGGAGGAGAAACGCGTTCAGCGACTTGGTCAGGGCGGCCTCTGCACGGTCCCACGTCTTGACTTCCCCCAGGTGCTTCTCTGGGCTCTGGAGGAACGGGAGGAGGGAGGAGGGAAGTGGGAGACAGGCACACAATGGGTGAGTGCCTTCCCTCCATCAGTAGAACGCCCCGTCGCCCGCGTTGATCTGCCACGGCCGCCCGAACGCGTTTAGAGACTTGGTGAGAGCAGCTTCGGCTCGGTCCCAGCAGTGTATAGGCTTATGGGCTTGAGGTCGAAGATGAACCCAAAGACGCCGTAGACAGTCTGCAGGAAGTCCAGCGCACGTCACTCACCTCCGCCCACACTCACACACACATGCTGACAAACCCTCTATGCGCCACAGTGCATGGGCTGATGGACTCACCGTAGAGAGCTCCAAATCGAAGGTGAAGCCAAAGATGCCGTAGACAGTCTGCAGCAAGTCCAGCAGTGAGGCACGGCACTGCAGAGCACCACTTTCTCACACTGTAAGGAGCAGCTTCACTTCACGCTCACCGTAGACAGCTCCAGGTCGAAGGTGAAGCCAAAGATGCCGTAGACGGTCTGCAGGAAGTCCAGCACGTCACTGACCTCCTCTTCTACCCATCCCCACCCAACCTGATCCCACCCAACCTGATCCCACCCAACCACACCACACACATAGGCCCATTACTCACCGTGGATAGCTCCAGGTCGAAGGTGAAGCCAAAGATGCCGTAGACGGTCTGCAGGAAGTCCAGCACGTCACTGACTTCTGCCTCCACCTGGGTCTCCTCACAAAAGATGTGCGCATCGTCCTGGGAGTGAGGGGAAACAAGACAAGGCAAGACCAGGAGGAGGTGGGGAGAGGGAGGAGGACAGCAGGGGACATTAGAGATAGCAGGTCAGAAGTGAAGCGCCGCTCACAGCACGTCACTGACCTCCGCCTCCACCTAGCTCTCCTCACAGAAGATGTGCGCATCGTCCTGGGTGGGGGAGCAGGGGGTGGTTGGGGTGAAAACACGAGAGCAAGCAGGGAAGGAAGAAGGTGCATGGTGGGCAATGGAGCCGCTTTGACAGCATGTCGCTCACCCCTGCCGCCAGCCCCTCACCTGTCGCAACCTGCACACACGCGTGAGGCCGGTGAGAGCGCCACTGAGCTTTGACCAGCTGACCTCTTGCCACAGCTAAGCCACTACCTTCTAGGTAACCCGTGCCTGCCAGCCAGCCAGCCCCCTCCTGCTCCCCAGTTAGAACCTTCCCCAGTCAGCCCCTCACCTGCTGGAACCGTCGCACGCGTGTGAGGCCCGTGAGAGCACCAGAGAGCTCGTTGCGGTGCAGCACCCCGAAGTCAGCGAAGCGGAGTGGCAGCTCTGGTGGGGACAGGAGAAGGGATGGAAGAGGGAAAAGGGGGGTGGATGAAGGGAGGCGGGATGAAGCAAGCAAGTGAGAGCGCCAGAGAGCTCATTGCGGTGGAACACGCCAAAGTCAGCGAATCGGAGGGGCAGCTCTGGTGAGTTCAGGAGAAAGGGATAAGGGTATGGATGCAGGGGAACAAGAGGGCGGTTCATGGGCTTGAGCCAAAACTCCAGCCCTTGTAACTGCACAAACACTGCACCGCACCGCACCGCACTGTACCACTCTGTAGAGCTCATGAGGCAGTGGCCGGGGCAGTTCATGGGTTTCAGCCGAACTCCTGCTTCTCCACATCAACACAAACATGTTCTCCTTGTAGTTGGCCGCGCGGGTCCAGGGTTAGGCTATAGGGTTTGACTTTGAGGGACTCTCTGTATGTAGTACACACCTCGGTATGAGCGAGCGCACCCTATGCGCAAACATGAGGCAGTGGCCGGGGCAGTTCATGGGCTTGAGCCCAAACTCCTGCTTCTCCACATCGAACACAAACATGTTCTTCTTGTAGTTGGCTGCGTGACCCTTGAACGGGCTCAGGGTTTCAGGGTTTAGGATTTAGGATTTCAGCACCTAGGGTGAATCAAGGGACAGATATTCTGTACTTACCTCGATAGGAGCGGACCCTATGCGCGAACATGAGGCAGTGGCCGGGGCAGTTCATGGGCTTTAACCCGAACTCCTGCTTCTCCACATCGAACACAAACATGTTCTCCTTGTAGTTGGCCGCACGGGTTTAAGCCCAGGGTAGAGGGTTTAAGGTTCAGAATTAAAGGGGCATTCTGTAGTACTTACCTCGGTAGGAGCGCACGCGGTGGGCGAACATGAGGCAGTGGCCGGGGCAGTTCATGGGCTTGAGCCCAAACTCCTGCTTCTCCACATCGAACACAAACATGTTCTCCTTGTAGTTGGCCGCGTGGCCTGAGATGTTCCACAGCTCCATGTTGAACATGTTGGGGGTGACTACCTGATGATGTTGTGGGGGGATGGGAAAAGGAGGGTAGGAGGAAACATAAGCGAGGAGAAACAGGGCGCAATAGAATCACAGCCTGCACAGGCTTCTTGTAGTTGGCCGCGTGGCCTGAGATGCATGGCTGCATGGCCGGGTGGCCTGAGATGCATGGCTGCATGGCCGGGTGGCCTGAGATGCATGGCTGCATGGCCGGGTGGCCTGAGATGTTCCACAGCTCCATGTTGAACATGTTAGGCGTCACGACCTGATGATGTTGTGGAGGGGTGGGAAGAGGAGGGTAGGAGGAAACATAGGTGAGGAGACGAGGGGCGCAGCAGCAACAGCAGGAGCCCTCCCACTCCACCCCCCCTCACTTCCATTCCCCCTTACTCACCTTGTGGTAGCCTCGCTTCCGGTACTCGCCCTGGATGAACCCCACCAGTTTGTCGTATATCCGCGCACCATGCGGCAGGAAGCAGCATCAGCAGCACAACACTAATTCTCACCTCCCACCACCTCCCTCCCTCCCATATCTTCGCCCTCCCATCTTCTCCCCCCCCCTCACCTCGTGGTAGCCTCGCTTCCTGTATTCGCCCTGGATGAACCCAACGAGCTTGTTGTATATCCGCGCGCCGTGCGGTAGAAAGAAGCAGCTTCCGGGGCTGCAGGCAGGGAAAAAGGGTGGGAGAAACGAGGAGAGTAGACGGGGGTGAGCGGGAAGAAAGACTTTTACACTCCATGGGCCCTGGATGAACCCCACCAGCTTGCTGTATATCCGCGCTCCATGCGGCAGGAAGAAGCAGCTTCCAGGGCTGCAGGCAGGCAGGGAGGGGAGGGGATGTAGGGGGAGAGTAGATGGGAGTGGGTGGGTCAGCCCTGGATGAACCCCACCAGCTTGCTGTATATCCGCGCTCCATGCGGCAGGAAGAAGCAGCTTCCAGGGCTGCATGCCATGGGAAAAAGCAAGGTGGAGGAAGGGGATGTCTTATGAGCAGGTGGAGGACGGCATACGAGTGGGTGGATTTCGGGGGAGGAGAGAGGGGGGGAGACAGGGGATGTCTTATGAGCAGGTCGTAACTGGTACTAGCCAAAACCAGTTAGCAGAAACCTCGATGGTGTTTACTCGGACGATGGTAAGCAAATGAATCAGTGGAAAGCAGTACCTGAGCGGGTGGAAGAAGAAAAGGTCCTGTGGGAGCCCCACCATGCGGTGGTCTGAAGAAAGGTATAAGCTAAAACCAGTTACCATCAATGTTGTTGCTGCCACATGAATTCATGTCACCTAGATGATGTTACTGATATGACGGTACCTAAGCGGGTGGAAGAAGAAGAGGTCCTGCGCAAGTCCAACAACACGATGATCTCGCTTCTTGGCCTCCTCTAACACGTGCAGGTACTCCTGGTGCAATGTGAGGGGTGGAGAGGGGTGGAAGGGGGTGGAGAGGGGTGGGGTGAGATAACGAGTGATTGCAATGATAAGGTGGTCTCGCTTCTTGGCCTCCTCCAACACGTGCAGGTACTCCTAGTGGTGGGTGGTGGTGGAGGTGCAGGGAGAAAGGGGAAGTGATGGGTGGTGGGAGAACAAAAGAAAGAGGCTGTGTGTGTGCCGTATGTTCGCTGCAAGCTCTCTCTGTTGGCCTGAGGTGACCAGTAACCCAACTCCACAGAAATATCTCACCTTGAGCTTCTTGCTGTCGGGATAGGAGATGCCGTACACTCGCTGCAAGCTCTCTCTGTCTGACTGCCCCCTCCAATACGATGCTGATGCCTGCTCAGAACCCACAGCAGGGCGACAGGAGAAGGGAAAAAGGGGGGAGAGAGAGAAAGGGGAGAGTGAGAAGTTTCAAAGCCCTAATTCATCTTGAAACAAGCGAAGGCCTTGACGTGGGCAACGCAACCACTTACAATCCCTCTGAACCGCTCTGGACATCTCTGGACCTTGCTGAACCACTCTGAACCGCCCTGCACCCACCTTGAGGCAGGCGAATGCCTTGACGTGGGCAGTTTTGGGGATGCGGGGGCTGCAGCACAGATCAACTACCAAATTCTCTGTACCGCTACACTGAACCACTCTGAACCGCTCTAGACCCACCTTGAGGCAGGCGAAAGCCTTGACATGGGAAGTGTTGGGGATGTGGGGGCCACGGCACAGATCAACCAAGGGCCCGCAGCGGTACACGGTGATGGTCTTGTCCTCTGGGAGGTCCTTGATAATCTCCACCTGATGGGGGACGAGAGAACACGGGGTTGAGGGTATAGGGTACATGTCAGAGTAGGGTCTCACATGGGACAGTGTGAGTAATGCTAGGCACAGGTCATCAGAGATCAACCAGCGGGCCGCAGCGGTACACGGTGATGGTCTTGTCCTCTGGGAGGTCCTTGATGATCTCCAAGAGGAGATGATGATCGAGCGGGCAGTAGGTAGGTGATGATCTCGAGCGCCTGCTGCCGCCCCCCCCCCCGCGTCACCTCGATGCACGTGTAGAAAGAACATTTTTTAGACGTCTCAAGAATGTTCTTTCTACACGCAGCGGTACAGCGTGATGGGCTTGTCCTCCAAGAGGAGATGATGATCGAGCAGGCAGTAGGTAGGTGATGATCTCGAGCGCCTGCTGCCGCCTGCGTCACCTCGATCCGCTCAAACGCCTGCTTCTCCTTGGCTGCCTTGCCTTGCCTGCCTTGTCCTCAATGGCCTTAAGTTGAGCTGACACAGAAGTCTTCTCACCTTGAACGGGTTATCAGCAAACATCTCAAGCGCCTGCTGCCGCCCGCGTCACCTCGACGCACAAAGCCTGCTTCTCCTTGCCCGCCTTGCCCTCAATGGCCTTAAGTTGAGCTGACACAGAAGTCTTCTCACCCTGAACGGGTTATGGGCGAACATCTCGAGAGCCTGCTGCCTTGTGACTTCGATGCGCTCAAACGCCTGCTTCTCCTTGGCAGCCTTGCCCGCCTTTTGAGCCGTCTCACAACGCACCTTTCAACAGCTTATCACCTCACCTTGAACAGCTTATCAACTCCTTTTGAACCTTATATCTCCTCACCTTGAAGGGGTTATCAGCGAGCCTACTGCCTCGTCACCTCGAGCACTCAAACGCCTGCTTCTCCAATTCTTGTTTGATTGAGCCGTCTAACACACACACACACACACACCTTTCACCAGCTCATCTTCTCACCTTGAAGGGGTTATCAGCGAACATCTCGAGCGCCTGCTGCCGCGTCACCTCGATCCGCTCAAACGCCTGCTTCTCCTTGGCTGCCTTGCCCGCCTTGCCCTCAATGGCCTTGAAATGCTCGTCGTTGAGCGTGCGTTCCCCGTAAAACGCATCATAGTAGAACCCCTGTGTATGGAGAGGAAAACAGAGGGGGCGAGAGAGATGGATGGAAACATAGCAGGACATGAGCCTTCCCTGCCTTGCCCTCAATGGCCTTGAAGTGCTCGTCGTTGAGCGTGCGGTCCCCATAAAACGCGTCATAGTAGAATCCCTGTCACAGAGGAGGAAGCAGGAGCGGGTGCGTAGGGGAGATAGATAGGATAGCACAAGCACTGTGCAAGTGAGCATTCTCCGCCTTGCCATCAATGGCCTTGAAATACTCGTTGCTGAGAGTGAGTGCGCTCTCTAAAAAATGGGTGGGGTGAGAGTCGCAGTAAAACCTTTGTTATGAGCCCAATGCACAGGTGGCTTGCTGGCACCTGCACCCTCTTACCTCCCTATTTATCCTCCTCCCCATGCTCTTCACTTCCCCTCCTCCCGTTCCTCTCCACTTTCTCTCACCTCGCCTTGTGTGGTGCACCCAATGCACAACGACCTTATACCCCACACCTGCCTTCCTCCCTTCCCTCCCTTTTTCTCCCTTCCTGTAATTCATTCCTTCATTCCTCCCATTTCTCCCACTTCTTCTCACCTCGCCTCGTGTGGTGCACGGCCCAATGCACAGGTGGCACCCGCACTCCCTCCCTTGCTCCCTTCCCTCCCCTCCCTTGCTACCCTTCCCTCCCCTCCCTTGCATCCCTTCCCTCCCCTCCTTCCCTTCCCTTCCTCTTCCCTTCCTCGCTCCCCGCTTCCCCACGCCCCTCACCTCGCCTCGTGTCGTGCACGGCCCAATGCATAGGTGGCACCCGTACTCCTGCTCCAGAGCCTGGGAGAAGGGAGAAGAGGAGAGGAGAAGGAGGAAGAGAAGAGGGAACGCATATCGGATGGGAACAAGAGGATAAGAGCACAGAAGGAGGCTGGGACACCCAACCAATGCACAGGTGGCACCCGTACTCCTGCTCTAGAGCCTGGGGGAAGGAAGGAGAGAGAGAAAGGTAGCACAGATACAACGAGGGCAATTAAAAAGGACGCTTGCACCGTTTTACGAACTGTTCTAGTAGCACGTAAGATACTGCTCAATAACGCGTACAAGTAGTCATTATAACGCGTACCTCCCCCAGGATGTGAGCGCTGGAGTGGCAGAAGGTGTCCCTCCCCTCGTCGTCCTCAAATGTGAACAGCTGCAGCGCGCAGTCACCTTCCAGGGGGCTCCTAGGGGCTACTGTCGTGACTACCAGGAGGGACCAAGGGATGCCTATAACGCGTACAAGTACTGCATATAACGCGTACCTCTCCCAAAATATGAGCGCTGGAGTGCCAGAAGGTGTCCCTCCCCTCGTCGTCCTCAAACGTGAACAGCTGCAGCGCGCAGTCACCTTCCAGGGGGCGACACATGTCCCACAACACGCCATCCACCTGTCAACGGGAGGGAGGGGAGGAGCGAGAAGCATGAGTTATATTAAACGAAATGAGGGAGAGGAGAGGAGTTGGAAGAGGGAAGAGCTGCAGCGAGCAGGACCCCTCCAAGGGGGACGCATGTCCCAAAACACGCCATCCACCTGTCAACGGGAGGGGAAAGGGAGAGATGGGCATGAACAATAGGATTTCAACAGGAGGAGTTGGCGAGGTTTGGTCACGAGGGAAGAGCTGCAGCGAGCAGTCGCCCTGCAGAGGGCGACACATGTCCCACAACACGCCATCCACCTGTGAAGAGGAAGGTAGTGAGTGAGGAGGAGTGACACACGTACGTATGGATTGAAAGAAGGCGGTTTGGTCAAGAGAGGGCAGCTGCAGCGAGCAGTCACGCTCCGAAACCCGACACATGTCCCACAACGTGCCTCGCTCGCGAGATGCCCTTCGCCACGTCCATTGGGGAGGTCTCCCACTAGTCTCACCTGCATGTTCACCTGAATGTATCTCCGACCCCCAAGCAGCTCTCACCTTGGAGATGATGGCACTGTTGGCGAGTCCCTGCGACATGCCCTTCGCCACGTCCATTGGGGAGGTCTCCCACTTCTTGCCCTCCTTGGGATCAAATCACAGCACTGCCACTCGTGGATGCATTCACCGCGACCAAACCTGCTGCTGCTCACCTGGGTGCTCAACTCGAAGGAGCTTGCTCTCACCTTGGAGATGATGGCGCTGTTGGCGATCCCCTGCGAGATGCCCTTCGCCACGTCCATTGGAGAGGCTCCCCACTATCAGTCCTACATAACACCACCGTCACTCGCAACTTGACTGCGACCAATAGCACTCTCACTTGGACGTCAACCTCTCTCTCACCTTGGAGATGATGGCACTGTTGGCGAGTCCCTGCGAGATGCCCTTCGCCACGTCCATCGGGGAGGTCTCCCACTTCTTGCCCTCCTTCACAGCACCGTCGGGCAGGGTGATCCTAGCGAACGTGACACAAACGGTGGGGGGGGGCAGAGGGGAAGAGGTGGGAAGGAGGGAGGTGGGGGGAGGGTGGAAGGGGTGGGGTGGGTGGAGTCACGGATTGGATCGGATGAGTATTAGCAGGTGCAAGAGAAACCTCCATAAAACCCTGCATTCCCTCAGTGGTACCCGATTTGCTTCCTTTTTCCTGACTTTTCAGCATTGTCACGCTTTGACCTTACGTGAACGGATCGCCAGCGGTTTTCTCTCTCTGCGCGGCCTCGTCCACCTAACTATTCATTTTCCTCTATCGTTACTGTCACGCGAGTTATTGTCACAAACTAAACGAATTGATCTCACTTGATCGGATCGCCAGCGATCTTCGCCCTCTGCTCTGCCTGCTCCTTCTGAAGCGCCTCGAACATCTCGATCCTCCTCTTGAAAAACGCCTGAATCTCCGGCGCGATCTTCGCCGCCTCTTTCGCAGCGGCAGCCGCGGCGGCGGCGGCCTTGTCAGCACCCTTCGCTTTGGCGGCTTTCTCGGGTTTCGCGGAAGCGGCGGCAGCGGCGTCGGCTGCTGGCGCGGCGTCAGCCAACGAGGCGTCAGCCAGCTTCTCGGCCACGTCATTCGGACTCATCTTGACGTGTCAATTAAAGTATCAACGTCTACCGAGGCTGTCTCTCCAATGCGACGAAACGTCAACGGCAACACTCGTACAAGATTCGGAGTGTGGGGTAACAGTAGTAGCTAACTCGGCGAACTGGCAGAGACAGGACGAAAGATGGGAGAAAACTGACTAAACGTTCCCAGAGACAGGCGAAAGAGACTGGAGGACCCCGCAAGTGCTGGGTGACAGGCTAACAGTGTACGTAGAATAATCTACAGCGCATAACCTGAAGCCGCGGCGTAAGTTGCGGGATCAGCAGTCAGTCCCAGATTCGCTAAGGAAAAGGAATCTACTGTTGTCGGTTGCGGATTTTGTGGGTGCAAGCGGAGCATCGAGAATCGGCGCTGAGGCATGGCGGGGAAAGCGGAAAGGTGGGGGGATGCGGGCGGGGAGAATCGGCGAACACGCACAGTGATTGGGTGATGGGGGAACGGCGCAACCGACCTTGTGGTTGGATTCGCGGTTGCGAGAATACAACGAACGCATTCGCTAACAATTCACGAACTACACACCCTGGATCAAAATCACAGCAAAAAGGAGCACTGCGCTAAAGGCATAAGGTCTGAGCAATAAAAATATTGTATAGATAGGATGTAGCACCGGTATATTACCATTTTCACTTTCGTGCTCCGTAGATTAGAGCATGCAATTGACCCAGGCTACAGAAACCGGAAACAGCTTGCTAAATACGGCTGCGAGGGCCGATGGGGCTGCCACCCTCAAACGCCTCTTCAAGCACTTCTTCAACTCGCTTTGTTGGAAGGATCTGACATGAAAAAAGACCACGAGGATATAACGGACACATTTCCAGGACAAATGGCATGCATTCAGGGCACCACCACCTCCAATGCTCGCTTCATTAGTACAGCCATTCACCGACACCTGTACATCCTTTCTTACCCAGAGCGGAATATCCATTGTCCTAAACCTACTTACGGATGCAATGCGACCATTCATGCCCCCATTAACACAAAATCATTCCCTCTGCAGGCAAGCAGCACTCACATGCATGCCTAGTCAACCCATTTTGGCACAGGACATGGCATCTTACCGCCATGCTTGCCATAGTATCCTACCACCAGGCATGATGCCAAATCATCCCATTTGCACACATGCCTTGTTATCCTACATCCATGCATGATGCCACATCATCCAACTTACACACATGCCACGTCAGCCTACCTCCATGCATGCCAGCACAGCAGCTGGCACCTCCTGGAGATCCTTGATGTTCTTTTCGGGCAGAATAACTCGCCTGATGCCGCAGCGATGGGCAGCGAGAATCTGAACAGCGAAAAAGGAAAAAGAGGAAAACAAGGGAAGCAGGAGAACGGGCAGAAAAGAAGAGGGAGAGGCAGGAATATGACTGAGAGATGAAGGAAGGCGGAGTGAATGCATGCGGCCAAGTGCAACTGTGATGGAAATGCAAGGCAGGAGATTATGAGAATTTTTCCATTCTCATTTGCACCATTGCGCACCATTGCAACCACACTCACCTTCTCCTTCACGCCCCCAACAGGCAGCACCAGCCCTCTGAACGTCAACTCCCCAGTCATGGCCGTGTCGGAGCGCACACAGCGGTTGGAGACGAGAGACACGAGTGCGGTTACCAGCGTAACACCAGCGCACACAGCGATTGGAGAGGAGAGGAGAGGAGAGACAGTGGTGCACTGATGAGAACTCACCTTCTCCTTAACCCCTCCTACAGGCAGCACCAGGCCTCTGAGTGTGAGCTCGCCGGTCATAGCCGTGTCGGACCGCACACAGCGGTTGGAGAGGAGAGACACGAGTGCAGTTACCAGCGTAACACCAGCCGATGGGCCGTCCTTGGGCACAGCACCTGGAGTGAGTGGGAGGGAAGGCAACACAAGGGAGATCAGTCCATTGAGGAGAGACACGAGCGCGGTTACCAGCGTAACTCCGGCCGAAGGGCTGTCCTTGGGCACAGCACCTGGAGTGCGTGAGTGGTAAGGCAAGAGAACCCGAGCTTGAAAAACCCAGCAAGTGGATTTCTAGCATGTTGCAGTGCAGACAGAGGTTGGAGAGGAGAGAATTCTAAAAAAACAGATTTTTGAGAATTCTAAAAAAAACATATTTTTGAGAATTCTAAAAAAATAGTTGCAAGTTGAACTCAGAAAGCCAACCAAATTCGGATTGGAGAGATTACATATGCTCACCTAAGAGATCGGAGGCAGCATATGTAATGTGTTGGAAGTTAGAAATGGGTTCAATTTGGAAAGCGCAAGTGTTACCTGCGGGGAAGTGGATGTGAGTGTCTCGTCCCTCCATGAGGTTGCGAGGGAGAGGCACGGGGTTGGTCGAGGAGGAGGAAGATGGGGGGAACTGCTGCTCTTGCCACTGGCAACAAATGTGGCTGTTGCCATTATAGCAGTCGTCATGTGGCTTCTTGCAGCAGAGCACAAGTGCGTGCAATGCCTTACCTGCGGGGAAGTGGATGTGAATGTCTCGCCCCTCCATGAGATTGCGAGGGAGAGGCACAGGGCCAGCTGATGATGCGACGATGTTGCTGCCACGGCGGATGCTGCTACTGCTGCTCTTGCCGTTGGTAATAGCAGCAGTGCTCGGGTAGGCCATGATCGCATAAGCAGAAGCATCAGCAGCGGCCGAGGGAGAAGCAGCAACAACTGCAGCAGCAGCAGCAGACGGAGCAGCAGAGCGAGAAGCAGCAGCAGTGGCAGACGGAGCAGCAGAGCGAGAAGCAGCAGTGGCATGAGTACCAGAAGCAGCAACAGCAGGAGTAGCGGAGACAGCAGGAGGAGCAAAGGAGGAGGGATGGATGGTGGGGACGACAGTAGGGGGAGAGGCGGGGGAGGAGGAGACTGCGCCGTAGGGGCCGAGAGGAGGGAGGTGGTCGGGAGCAGCAGGTGTGGTGTCATCGAAGGGATGGTCTGATGGTGTGAAAGGCGGAGAGGAGGAGGAGGGAGGGGTGGAGGTAGGGGGTGGTGGGAAGAGCTCTGCTGCCCTGGCACGGACCTGAGAGGGTCGGGGTGACGTATACAGGGCATTGTGAAGAAAGGAGGGGGGAAAATATCAGGGTTGAGGAAGAGAGGGAAGGGGAAGGTGATCAGGAGCAGGAGCGAGTCATCGAATAAATGGTCTGATGGGGTGAATGGCGGAGGAGAGGAGGGAGGGGTGGAGGTAGGGGGTGGTGGGAAGAGCTCTGCTGCCCTGGCTCGGACCTGAGGGGGAATGGGACAAAGTAGGGAGGGGATTGGGGAAGTAGGGGAGAAAGAGAGGGGATGAGGAAGAGAGGAAGGGGAGGTAGGGGTTGGTGGGAAGAGCTCTGCTGCCCTGGCACGGACCTGAGGGGGTTGAGAAAAATTAAAGAGGGAATTGGAAACAGAAAGGGCAGAAAAGGGAGAGTGGATGAGGAAGAGGGGAGACAAGGAAGAGAGGGGTGAGGTGGTCAGCAGAGACGGCGTGGCGTCATTGAATGGGTGGTCTGATGAGGTGAGAGGCGGAGGAGAGGAGGAGGGGGCGGAGGGGGCGGAGGGGGCGGAGGAGGTGGAGGGTGGTGGTGGGAAGAGTTCGGCTGCCCTGGCACGGACCTGAGCGGGTTGGGGGAAAGAAGGCAGGGGATTGGGGTAAAGAACTGCACCTCTGAGTTGACACGGAAATCACCTCATTACAATGGCGCACATGCAGAAAACACTGTTAACCACATTGCCCAGTCAGATGCAGCTTCTTGAGGCGCCTCAAAAATTGACACAAAAATCATTTCATTACAATGGTTGACGCGAGGGGGTTTTGATGGTCTGGGTTTTGGCGAAAGATTCCGAATTCGCTTTTTTTTTTTTTTTTTTTTTTTTTCGTTTTTTTCGCCGACCCAGCCCGCCCTCGTATTTCGCCCTGGGGGTTGGTTCAGTTCCCAAAAGTCCCAAATTGCAGGCTGGCTTTTTTTTCAAACCTTGCAAACACTAGTTCGTCAAGTTTTAAAAGCTTGACCCGCGCGGCCCGCAATTTGGGCCGCGGGCTTTAACCAGATGCAGACAACATTGTTAACCACATTGCCCAGTCAGATGCAGCTCTTCCCCTTCCCCACCGTCTCTGTCGCTTCGGAAAAACTGCACGGTGCACCTCGCCCCCAACTGCGGCTCTGCTCATGCCTCTCCACCCTCCCATCCCTGGAAACCTCACCCATATGAACTCAACCAAATACACTTAATGCGATTCATATTCATTCTAAACTTATCCAGTGAGCACAATTTAGGTGGACTCCTTGAACACCTCTCCCAGCTGCCCTGTCAAATGCAGCTCTCCCTTCCCCACCCTTTCGGTCTTGAATGACACCCCCCAGCTGTCTGTAGCTTCAACAAACTGCACCTCGCCCCCCACTGCCGCTCATGCCTCTCCAGCTTCATACACATACTCGTTATAAGCTTACCCAGGCGAGAGCAATCTGGGCAGACTCTTTGATCACATCTCCCAGTTGTCCAGTCAAACTGCACCTCGCCCCCCACTTTTGCCCATGTCTCTCCCCACCCGTCCACTCCTTGTATTCCAACCTCGTCTCACACTTCTATATTCGTTATAAACTCACTTTTGAGGCGCCTCAAAACTCGTCTCACACTTCTATATTCGTTATAAACTCACTCACCAGGTGAGAGCAATCTGGGCCGATTCTTTAATGACGTCCCCCAGCTGTCCAGTCAAATGCAGCTCCCCTTCCCCACCATGTCTGCCGCTTCTACAAACTGCACCTTGCCCCACCCCCCCCACTGCCGCTCATGCCCCTCCAGCTTCATACACATGCTCGTTATAAGCTCACCCAAGTGAGTGCAATCTGGGCTGACTCCTTAATGACGTCCCCCAGCTGTCCTGTCAGATGCAGCTCTCCCTTCCCCACCATGTCTGTCGCTTCAACGAACTGCACTTCCCCCCCCACTGCGGTCCACACCAGCCCCACCGCCACTCCCGGCGTCGCAACCCTCTCTGCTGCCTCCCTGCCGTCAAACTTGGGAGGCTGAGATGGGGCAGGAACGGGGATGATGTCGCACAAAGTAAGGGAACAGAGAGGGATGAATGATGAGACAAGGGAGAGGCTTCAACGAACTGCACTTCGCCCGCCACTGCCGTCCACACCAGCCCCACCGCCACTCCCGGGGTTGCAACTCTCTCTGCTGCCTCCCTGCCATCAAACTTGGGAGGCTGAGATGGGGAGAGGGGAGAGGGGAGAGGAGAGAAGAGAGAGGGGAAGGGAGAGAGACAGGGGAAAGGAAAGAGGGGGGCAAAAGGGGATTCAACGGACTGCACCTCGCCACCTACTGCCGTCCACACCAGCCCAACCGCCACCCCTGGGGTTGCCACCCTCTCTGCTGCCTCCCTGCCATCAAACTTGGGTGGCTGAGAGAAGGGAGAGGGGGGAAGGAAAGGAAGAGAAACAGGGGAAAGGAAGGCGGGGGCAAAAAGGGAATGTAACGAACTGCACTTCGCCACCAACTGCCGTCCACACCAACCCAACCGCCACTCCTGGTGTTGCCACCCTCTCTGCCGCCTCCCTGCCGTCAAACTTGGGGGGCTGGAAGACGGGAGAGAAACAGGGGAAAGGAAAGAGGGGGCAAAAGAGGCTTCAGCAAACTGCATTGAGGGGGGGCAAAAGAGGCTTCAGCAAACTGCATTGAGGGGGGGCAAAAGAGGCTTCAGCAAACTGCATTGAGGGGGGCAAAAGAGGCTTCAGCAAACTGCATTGAGGGGGGGCAAAAGAGGCTTCAGCAAACTGCATTGAGGGGGGGCAAAAGAGGCTTCAGCAAACTGCATTGAGGGGGGGCAAAAGAGGCTTCAGCAAACTGCATTGAGGGGGGGCAAAAGAGGCTTCAGCAAACTGCATTGAGGGGGGGCAAAAGAGGCTTCAGCAAACTGCATTGAGGGGGGGCAAAAGAGGCTTCAGCAAACTGCATTGAGGGGGGGCAAAAGAGGCTTCAGCAAATTGCATTGAGGGGGGGCAAAAGAGGCTTCAGCAAACTGCATTGAGGGGGGGCAAAAGAGGCTTCAGCAAACTGCATTGAGGGGGGGCAAAAGAGGCTTCAGCAAACTGCATTGAGGGGGGGCAAAAGAGGCTTCAGCAAACTGCATTGAGGGGGGGCAAAAGAGGCTTCAGCAAACTGCATTGAGGGGGGGCAAAAGAGGCTTCAGCAAACTGCATTGAGGGGGGGCAAAAGAGGCTTCAGCAAACTGCATTGAGGGAAAACGGGGTAGTGTTAGGCAAAGTGAGAGAAGCGAGTGACTGAACTGCCACTCCCGGTGTTGCAACCCTCTCTGCTGCCTCCCTGCTGTCAAACTTGGGGGGCTGAGACACGACGCGAGGAGAGGGGCAATGAAGAGAAACGGAGAGGGGGAGAAGGGAGGGAAAATGGGTTGGTGTCGCAAGTTGCAGAGTAAGGGAAAGGAAGAGGGGATGGGGTATGGGGGCCAAAAGAGGCTTCAACAAACTGCACTTCGCCCCCCACTGCCGTCCACACCAGCCCAACCGCCACTCCCGGTGTCGCCACCCTCTCTGCTGCCTCCCTGCCGTCAAACTTGGGTGGCTGGGAGAAGGGAGAGGGGGGAAGGAAAGGAAGAGAAACAGGAGAAAGGAAAGAGGGGGCCAAAAGAGGCTTTTACAAACTGCACCTCGGTCCCCTCTGCAGTCCACACCAATCCAACTGCCACTCCCGGTGTTGCTACCCTCTCTGCTGCCTCCCTGCCGTCAAACTTGGGGGGCTGAGATGGGGAGAGGGCCAAGGTAGAGGAGAGGGGAGAGACGGGTGTTGGGGAGAGGAGCGGAAAGGGGCCTATTTCCCCTGTGGCGTCAACAAACTGCACCTCCCCCCCCACTGCCGTCCACACCAGCCCAACCGCCACTCCCGGTGTCGCCACCCTCTCTGCTGCCTCCCTGCCATCAAACTTGGGGGGCTGGGAGAAGGGAGAGGGGAGAACGGAAGGAAGAGAAACAGGGGAAAGGAAGGCAGGGGCAAAAAGGGAATTTAACGAACTGCACTTCGCCCCCCACTGCCGTCCACACCAGCCCAACCGCCACTCCCGGTATCCCTGCCGCCAAACTTGGGAGGCTGAGATGGGAAGAGGGGTGAGGGGAGGGAGACGTGGAGACAGAGGGGGCGGGGTTGGTGTAGTGCAGAGTAAGGGAAGGGGAGAGGGGAAGGGCGAGGGATGGTAAAAGGAGGGAGGGCTTCAACAAACTGCACCTCGCCCCTCCCCACTGCCGTCCACACCAGACCAACTGCCAGTCTGCCACTCCCGGTGTTGCCACCTCTCTGCTGCCTCGCGCGAGAGCGGACACGAGAGATGGGTAGATTTTTTAGTCGACTCAAAAATCAACGAGAGATGGGTACACGAGAGCGGACCGGACCAACCACCACCCCCAATAATGCATATGCAACCCTTGTACCCATCTTAATACAAACCATACAAGCATGCGGCCACACGTCACACACACATCACAACCTACCCTTCTGCCATGCTATCACCAACCCAATGCCAATGCCGTGCCATGCTGCCACCACTCACACGCCACCACCACCCTAAATGCCAATCCCATGGTATCCCCACTCACCCCCAGCACTTTCTCCAGCATCTCCTCTGTGACCTCAATTGGGTTTGAGCTTGCGGTGCCCAAGGATCTGAATTCATGAGCTTGCCGCGCCCAATAACACCAAATCTAATATCAACCCTAATGCCATAATGCTATGCCACCATGCTGCCATGCTGCCATGCCACCACACCACTCACCCCCAGCACTTTCTCCAGCATCTCCTCTGTGACTTCAATTGGGTCTGAGTCCGCCATCACTGCTGCCACCTCTTTGCCCTGACAGGGTGGGAGGGGTTCAGTGGCGCGGAGAGAGAAAGAGAACGGTGCAGAACGGTGACGAGGAGGGAGTGGCAACACCTACTACAGCAGCTTCAGCATCTCCTCTGTGACTTCTATAGGGTCAGACTCCGCCATCACTGCTGCCACCTCCTTGCCCTGAATGGAAGGGAGGGGTTCAGTGGCGTGGAGGGAGAAGGAGAGCGGTGCAGAGAATTGAATAAGAGGGAGCTGCAACATTTACTAGAGCGTCTCATCTCCTCTGTGACCTCGATTGGGTCTGAGTCCGCCATCACGGCCGCCATCTCCTTGCCCTGACAGGGTGGGGTGGAGAGGGAAGGCGAGCGGTGCAGAGAGGTGAAGAGGAGGGAACACTCCAACATCCATTCTTCTCCAGAATCACCTCCGTGACCTCGATTGGGTCAGAGACCGCCATCACTGCCACCACCTACCTCCTTGCCCTGACAGGGTGGGAGGGATACAGGGGTTCAGTGGCGTGGAGGGAGAAGGAAAGCGGTGCAGAGAGGTGAAGAGGAGGGAGCTGGAGCA
Source organism: Closterium sp. NIES-65 (assembly GCA_948144175.1). NCBI lineage: Eukaryota > Viridiplantae > Streptophyta > Zygnematophyceae > Desmidiales > Closteriaceae > Closterium > Closterium sp. NIES-65. The sequence goes on along the minus strand of CANXME010002173.1, from coordinate 352,076 downwards.
CAGAATATCCTCTGTTACCTCGATTGGGTCTGAGTCCGCCATCACTGCCACCACCTACCTCCTTGCCCTGCGGGAGTGGCAGGATTGAGGAAAGATTGGAGACATGTGGGGTGAAGGGGAGTGGAGAATGGTAGAGGCAGTTGCAGAGAGATTACACGGTGGTCGTGGTCATCTGTAACCACGTGATCAAAGGTTGATCTTGAGACGTCTCAAAAGCTGCCACCTGGAGGGTCAACGGATAACAGTTGCACGAATGCGGTCTGACATTGATAGAGTGTGGCGGAGGGGAGTGGACAGGAGTGGAGAGGAGTGGAGAGATCACAGAGTGCAGCATGCAACCACCTGACCAGGACACACAGAACCACATTGCACCGCTTGAACCCATCTCAACCCACCTTCACGCCAATTGCCAGAGCCTGAATTTGGAGATCTCTCAAAACTCACCTCCTCCATGCCCATAGCCTCCACTTCCATCTCGAGCTCCGCCTTGGCACTGCCTGCACCGCACTGCACCTCGCTCAACCACTCTGTAATGGTCTCCGCTCACCTCCATGCCCATAGCCTCCACTTCCATCTCGAGCCATGCCTTGGCGTCCCACACTGCTGCTGTGGCCACTTTAGTCTCTGCTAGTGGAAGACATGGAACTGAGCAGCAGTGCGGTGCACGGCATTGCACCGCACTGGACCGGTATCCACTCACCTCCACTCCTATCGCCTCCACTTCCATCTCGAGCTCCGCCTTGGCGTCCCCCACTGCTGCTGCTGCCACCACTCTAGATAGATTTTACTCGTGGAAAACATGGAACTGCATTGCACCGCACTCCACTGAACTGGACCGGTATCCACTCACCTCCATGCCTATCGCCTCCACCTCCATCTCGAGCTCCGCCTTGGCATCTCCCACTGCTGCTGCTGCCGCCAGCGGGTCAGCCGTGTTGATAGTAGCAGCTGAGCTGGGTGCACCAGCAGGAGCAGAGCCAGAGGTAGAAGCCGTCCCAGTGGTCCCGCTCACTTCCCTCGCTATGCGGATGCAGCGATTGGACTGGGCCACCTGTGGGTGGTGGGGTGGAGGTTGAAGGGGTAGGTGGAGACGATACAGGAGAAAAACATGAGGATCAGCCGTGGGAGAAGCAGCACCAGAGCTGGGTGCACCGGCCGTGCCAGTGGCAGGGACAGTCCCGGGAGCAGGGGGGGTCTGCTCGCTTCCCTCGCCACGCGGATACAGCCATTGGACTGGGCCACCTGTGGGTGGTGGGGTGGAGGTTGAAGGGGTAGGTGGAGACGATACAGGAGAAAAACATGAGGATCAGCCGTGGGAGAAGCAGCACCAGAGCTGGGTGCACCGGCCGTGCCAGTGGCAGGGACAGTCCCGGGAGCAGGGGGGGTCTGCTCGCTTCCCTCGCCACGCGGATACAGCCATTGGACTGGGCCACCTGTGGGTGGTGGGGTGGAGGTTGAAGGGGTAGGTAGGTAGAGGCGATACAGGAGAGAAAATCGAGGGCCAGCCGTGGGAGAAGCAGCAGCAGAGCTGGGTGCACCGGCCGTGCCAGTGGCAGGTACAGTCCCAGGAGCAGGGGGGGTCTGCTCGCTTCCCTCGCCACGTGGATACAGCCATTGGACTGGGCCACCTGTGGGTGGTGGGGTGGAGGTTGAAGGGGTAGGTGGAGGCGATACAGGAGAAAATCATGAGGGTCAGCCGTGGGAGAAGCAGCAGCAGAGCTGGGTGCACCGGCCGTGCCAGTGGCAGGGACAGTCCCAGGAGCAGGGGGGGTCTGCTCGCTTCCCTCGCCACGTGGATACAGCCATTGGACTGGGCCACCTGTGGGTGGTGGGTGGTGGGGTCGTGGAAGGGGTGAGGGAAGAGAAATACGAGAGTGAGGTGGCAGCAGCAGCAGAGCTGGGTGTACAGGCAGGGGCAGTGGGGGTCCTGCTCACCTTCCTCGCCACGCGGATGCAGTGATTCGACTGGGCTACCTGTGGGTGGTGGGTGGTGGGGTCGTGGAAGGGGTGAGGGAAGAGAAATATGAGAGTGAGGTGGCAGCAGCAGAGCTGGGTGTACAGGCAGGGGCAGAGCCAGGGGCAAGGGGGGACCCGCTCACCTCCCATCCCAAGCCAATCGGATGCGTCGATTGGACTGGACCACCTACCTGGAGGTGGAGGGCGGTGGTGGAAGGTGGAGGGGTGGTGCAACATGTAAAGCAATATTGAAATCACTTGTGAGAATTCTCAAAAGTGATTTCAATATAGGCGGTGGTGGAAGGTGGAAGGTGGAGGGGTGGTGCAACATGTGACATGTCAAGCAAGCTGTGCTGTGTTAAAGTAGGCCAGTGCTGGCAGCATCGCCAGCAGTCGTTTTTTAGGCGCCTCAAAAACGACCTCAATGCGGGCGGTGGTGGAAGGTGGAAGGTGGAGGGGTGGTGCAGCATGTCAAGCAAGCCGTGCTGTGTTGAAGATTTTTGAGGCGCCTCAAAAATCGGAAGGTGGAAGGTGGTGGTGCAACATGTGAAATGTCAAGCAAGCCGTGCTGTGTTGAAGTAGGCTAGTGCTGGCAGCATCGCCAGCAGTCCCAGGGGCCAGGGTGGTGCTAACTTCCCTTGCCGCAAGTCAACCAGAGTCAACCAAAGTCAACGCACCTGCACAGCAGCGTGCCTCGCCAGTGCTGCCAGCAGGCGACTCAGATTCCTCACTCCTGCCTCACGAGTATAGCGCGTTATCAGCATCTCCACCGCGTGCTGTTGGGTAGAGGAGACGAGAGGACGGGGATGGGGAGAGACGGGGAGGGGGAGAGACGAGGAAAGGATGTATGGAGCTGGTTCTCTCAGATTCCTCACTCCTGCCTCGCGAGTGTAGCGTGTTATCAGCAACTCCACCGCGTGCTGTTGGTGCAATAAGAGGGAATCGGGGGATGGAGGGGGCGAAGAAGGGAAAGGGGATGGGTAAAGGGGGAATTGGGGAAAGGGGAAGAGCTAAGGAGAGTAGGACGTCTGGATTGGTCCGTTGACCAAGAGTCAAAGCACTGTTCACAACGCACGCACTAAAGCCAAGAATAGTAGCAAGTAAAATTAAATAGAATCTCACATCCGAGACATGGAGGTGGTGATTGGTGACCTTGTGCTGCTCCAGCACGCTGGGATGAGGTGGCGCGTGGCGATTCGCTGCACTATCTAACTGAGGATCCACAGGAGTCACATTCAATACAATGCAACCCACAAAGCATCGAATCAAATCAAATCTCACGTCCGAAATATGCAGATGGCGCTTGGTGATGCCGTGCTGCTCCAGCACACGCGGGATGAGGTGGCGCGTGGCGATTCGCTGCTTCTCCTCAGGGGTGTAGCCCGGCAGCTCAATCACCTCCATGCGGTCCAACAGAGCGGCTGGGATGGGTGCTGCGCGGTTGGCCGTTGCCACAAACACCACCCGCGAGAGATCGAAGGGGACCCCCAGGTAGCTGGTGGATTGAGGGGTGGGAGAGATGGGGGGAGAAGGGGAGATTGGTTGCGTCTTCTGGGGGAAAGATGGGGGGAGAAGGGGCGATTGGGTGCCTTCCCCTCCGGGGGAGATGGTGGGGAGATGGGGGAAGATGGGGGGGAGAAGGGGAGATTCGCTGCTTCTCCTCGGGGGTGTAGCCCGGCAGCTCAATCACCTCCATGCGGTCCAGCAGAGCGGCTGGGATGGGTGCTGCGCGGTTGGCCGTTGCCACAAACACCACCCGCGAGAGATCGAAGGGGACCCCCAGGTAGCTGGTGGATTGAGGGGTGGGAGAGATGGGGGGAGAAGGGGAGATTGGTTGCGTCTTCTGGGGGAAAGATGGGGGGAGAAGGGGCGATTGGGTGCCTTCCCCTCCGGGGGAGATGGTGGGGAGATGGGGGAAGATGGGGGGGAGAAGGGGAGATTCGCTGCTTCTCCTCGGGGGTGTAGCCCGGCAGCTCAATCACCTCCATGCGGTCCAGCAGAGCGGCTGGGATGGGTGCTGCGCGGTTGGCCGTTGCCACAAACACCACCCGCGAGAGATCGAAGGGGACCCCCAGGTAGCTGGTGGATTGAGGGGTGGGAGAGATGGGGGGAGAAGGGGAGATTGGTTGCGTCTTCTGGGGGAAAGATGGGGGGAGAAGGGGCGATTGGGTGCCTTCCCCTCCGGGGGAGATGGTGGGGAGATGGGGGAAGATGGGGGGGAGAAGGGGAGATTCGCTGCTTCTCCTCGGGGGTGTAGCCCGGCAGCTCAATCACCTCCATGCGGTCCAGCAGAGCGGCTGGGATGGGTGCTGCGCGGTTGGCCGTCGCCACAAACACCACTCGTGAGAGATCAAAGGGGACCCCCAGGTAGCTGGTGGATTGGGTTGGGGGAGGGCAGGAAAAAGGGGAGACAGCAGAGGGAGGGACAGGAGACTAGGCGAGGGAAGAAAGGGGCTGGGATGGGTGCTTCGCGGTTGGCCGTTGCCACAAACGCCTCCCGCGAGAGATCAAAGGGAACCCCCAGGTAGCTGGTGGATAGAGGAGGGGAGAGGGAGGGAAGTGATTGAAATGGAAGAAAGCGGCTGGGATGGGTGCTGCGCGGTTGGCCGTTGCCACAAACACCACGCGGGAGAGATCAAAGGGGACTCCCAGGTAGCTGGAGATAAGAGGAGGAAGGGTGGAAGGGGGGAGGGAGGAAAAGGATACGTGAGGGAAGGAGCAGGGAAACAAGTGTTTGGGATGGGTGCTGCGCGGTTGGCCGTGGCCACAAAAACCACCCGCGAGAGATCGAAGGGCACCCCCAGGTAGCTGGTGGATTGGATTGGGGCGGAGAGGGGGGAGCGGCAGAAAGGGAGATGAGAGGGTCAGCGCATTGAAACAAGTTGTTGGGATGGGTGCTGCGCAGTTGGCCGTGGCCACAAACACCAGCCGCGAGAGATCGAAGGGCACCCCCAGGAAGCTGGTGTATAGGATGGGGGGGCGGAAAAAAAGGGAGACAGGGGAAGGGGGGACAGGGAACTTGGCAAAAGAAGGAAGGACTGCTCCTGAAAGCATTTGTTCTGCTCGGGGTCCAGCACCTGCAGCAGCGCATCAGCAACACTGTACCACAGCCCATTCTCACCGCTCTCAACCCATCTGCCCCACTCACTGGTCCTGGAAGCACTTGTTCTGCTCGGGGTCCAGCACCTCCAGCAGCGCCGCAGCTGGATCACCCCTGGCATCGGCGCCCGTCTTGTCAATCTCATCGAGGAGCATCACTGGGTTGTTGACGGCCACACGCTGGTGGGTGAATGGGAGGGTATGTGGAGAGAATTGTGAGTGCGTTGCTGGCCGTAGCAGCAGGGTCACCCCGGCCCCGGGCGTCGGCTCCAGTCTTGTCAATCTCGTCCAGCAGCATCACTGGGTTGTTGACACCCACACGCTGGTGGGTGAATGGGAGGGTGAGAGAGAGCAATGCAGCACGAGGGTGAGGATGGACAGGGGAATGTGGGCTTTTCTGGCAGCAGCAGGGTCACCCCTGGCATCGCCGCCCGTCTTGTCAATCAGCCCCAGTCTTGTCGATCTCATCCAGCAGCATCACTGGGTTGTTGACACCCACACGCTGGTGAGAGGTAGCAGGAGAGGGCAGTGGATGGGGGGAGGGTGTGGGGTTGAATGAGATGGGTTGAGGAAAGAGAGGGGCGTTGTCTTTGAGAGGGTCGCCCCTGGCATTGGCGTCGGTCTTGTCGATCTCGTACAGCAGCATCACTGGGTTGTTCACCCCCACGCGCTGGTGAGCGGCGGAGAGAGACAGAGAGTGGGACGAATGCAAGGTGCCCTCTGATATCCGCCTCATCCCCCTTCTTGTGACTCACTATGAACCCCGTCTGACTCCCTCTCCCCCCCTACCTGTTCTCACCTTGACCCCTTCAATCAGTCGCCCCGGCATGCTCCCCACATACGTCCTCTGATATCCGCCTCGTTCTTCACCCTTCCCAGAGCTATCTGCTCCGCACAAACTCCCTTTGAGCCCCCTCTAACCCCATCTCCCCCCTCCTTGCTCTCACCTTGACCCCTTCAATCAGTCGCCCCGGCATGCTCCCCACGTACGTCCGCCTGTGCCCTCTGATATCCGCCTCGTCCTTCACCCCTCCCAGCAACTCACTACTAACCCCCTCTAACCCGCTCTAAACCCCCCCGAACCTTCTCACCTTGACCCCTTCAATCAGCCTGCCAGGCATGCTCCCCACATACGCCCGCCTGTGCCCTCTGATATCCGCCTCGTCCTTCACCCCTCCCAGCGCTATCCGCACAAACTAGCACACAAATCCACACTTCCCCTGCTCTCACCTTGACCCCTTCAATCAGTCGGCTAGGCATGCTCCCCACGTAAGTCCTCCGGTGCCCTCTGATATCCGCTTCGTCCTTCACCCCTCCCAGCAACTCACTATTACCCCCCTCCAACCCGCTCTAAACCCCTCTAACCCCCCCCGAACCTTCTCACCTTGACCCCTTCAATCAGTCGCCCCGGCATGCTCCCAACATACGTCCGCCGGTGCCCTCTGATATCCGCCTCGTCCTTCACCCCTCCCAGCACTATCCGCTCCGCACAAACAAGCACCCAACAGCCGCACAACCACCCTACCTTCCCCTGCTCTCACCTTGACTCCTTCAATCAGTCGCCCCGGCATGCTCCCAACATAAGTCCGCCGATGCCCTCTGATATCCGCCTCGTCCTTCACCCCTCCCAGCGCTATCCGAACAAACTTGCGCCCAAGGGCCTTGGCGATGGAAGAGACCAGGGATGTCTTGCCCACGCCAGGAGGACCCACGAAGCACAGCACAGGACCCGTGGCGTCAGGCTTGAGCTGAAGAGTAGGGGAGGTGAGTTAGAAAGGAGAAGAGGGAGACACAATGTGGTTAAGCCACAAACTTGCGTCCCAGGGCCTTGGCAATGGATGAGACTAGGGATGTCTTGCCCACTCCAGGAGGGCCCACGAAGCACAGCACAGGGCCGGTGGCGTCAGGCTTAAGCTGGAAGGTTAGGGGAGGACAGGGGACCGGAGAAAGACCAAAGGAGAAGAGAGAAGATGAGGGAGACACAAACTTGCGTCCCAGGGCCTTGGCGATGGAGGAGACAAGCGAGGTCTTGCCCACGCCAGGGGGGCCCACAAAGCACAGCACAGGACCTGTAGCATCAGGCTTGAGCTGGAGCACAAGAAGAAGAGGGAGACACAAAGGGGGCTAAGCTGCAAAGGCGGGTTGGAGGAGACTAGAGAGGTCTTGCCCAGGGCCTGTAGTGTCAGGCTTGAGCTGGAGAGGAGGGAGGGGCACACAGAGGGTTGCCACAACAGGAAGGGACAGGACACAAGAGGCAGCAGCAGCAGCATTAGTTACCTTACCCATGTCGCTACATCCCACCCCTCCCCACCCCACCCCACCGCACACCACCGCACTCACTCACCGTCCTGACGGCGATGTACTCGAGAATGCGCTGCTTCACCCTCTCCAGCCCAAAGTGCTCCCTGTCCAGCTGCTCCCTCGCTGCTGCCACGTCTATCACCGCGCTGCTGCTGCTGCTGCCCCACCCCACCCCACCGCACCCTACCGCACCCCACCCCACCTCACCCCACCCCACCGCACTCCACCGCACCCCACCGCACTCACTCACCTTCCTGACAGCAATGTATTCTAGAATGCGCTGCTTCACCCTCTCCAGCCCAAAGTGCTCCCTGTCCAGCTGTTCCCTCGCTGCCGCCACGTCTATCACCGCGCTGCTGGTGATGCCATCCACCTCACCCCATCCCACCGCACTCCACCGCACTCACTCACCTTCCTGACGGCGATGTACTCGAGAATGCGCTGCTTCACCCTCTCCAGCCCAAAGTGCTCCCTGTCCAGCTGCTCCCTCGCTGCCGCCACGTCTATCAGCGCGCCGCTGCTGCTGCCACCAGCACCACCACCAGCAGCACCAGCAGCAGTAACGGGAGACGATATGCCCCAGGGGAGGTCGCTCAGAAGCTCCAGGTACTGACGGGTTGTGCTGTAGCCCGGCTGCTGCGGCTGCATCTTGCGGAGGCGCCTATCAGGGGGAATACAGGTGAGAGGTAGATGCAGGGATAAGAAGATCAGTGCACTGCTGCTGCCAGCACCACCACCACCAGCCGCAGCACCAGCAGCAGTGATGGGAGACGATATGCCCCAGGGGAGGTCGCTCAGGAGCTCCAGGTACTGCCGCGTTGTGCTGTAGCCTGGCTGCTGCGGCTGCATCTTGCGAAGACGTCTGTAAGGGGGGATGGAGCAGCAGAAGAAGAGGAGAATCTGGCATCAGTGTTGCTCGATAAATGCACCAGCACCACCAGCACCACCACCAACACCACCAACACCACCACCAGCACCACCACCACCACCACCACCACCAGCAGCAACAGTAACGGGAGACGAAATTTCCCAGGGGAGGTCGCTTAATAGCTCCAGGTACTGCCGCGTTGTGCTGTAACCTGGCTGCTGCGGCTGCATCTTGCGAAGGCGCCTGTCAGGGGGATGAAACAGAGATGAGAGGGAGCAGCCAGGATGAATAGGATCAGCCAAAGCATTTGTCCTGTAAGCGTGAAACGCTATTGAGAAGGTTTGAGGGGGACTGATGGGATCGATTAAGCTACCCGTGGTTGCTGCCATTGCGGCCTAGAACAACAACACCAAGGAAAAATACACCTGAAACTTTCATGGCCGCTAAGTTCAGCTAAAAGCATCCTAGTTCCACCCAACCTTTTCCACACATAGTGGGTCGACAGGGGGCCGATAACGGGCCGAAAGGGGCCGACAGGGGCCGACAGGGGCCCATAAGGGCATCTTGACCTGCTTGCTTCATGCGTCTCTCGAGGACTGCCTCCCATCTCTCAGAGCTTGGCTGTCACACGCAGGAGGGCCTTGGAACCACAATGCCCCACCCGTCAACCTACTTGAGCTCTCTCCGCATGTGGCGCCACACGTTGGACGGCATCTTCACCTCCTTGCTTCATGCGCCTCTCTCAATAACCATCTCCCATATAAGAACCACCATACCCCCACAAACCCCCCCTCAATAAACTTACTTGAGCTCTCTCCGCATGTGGCGCCACACGTTGGACGGCATCTTGACCTCATTCATGCGCCTCTATGAATAACCATCGCCTAGATAAGAACCATCATACCCCCACCCACAAACCCCCTCTCACTTGAGCTCTCGGCGCACGTGGCGCAACGTGTGGCGCCACGTGCTCACTTGAGCCCTCACTTGAGATGAGAGGCACGTTGGGAGGCGTCTTCACCTCCTTCACGCGCCTCTCATCTCAATCACCGCCACCAAAGTGTGTGTGTGTTTGTGTGTGTGTGCGTGCGTGTGTGTGTGTGTGTGTGTGTGTGTGTGTGTGCCCCCTCCAACCAACTCACTTGAGCTCGCGGCACACGTGGCGCCACACATTAGGCGGCATCTTGACCTCCTTCATGCGCCTCTTAAGCACTTGCCCCTATCCCCCAGCGATAGGACCTCTTGGATGTCATAGGTTGGGCCTTGGAAGAACCATGATGCCCCGTCAACTCACTTCAATTCGCGCCGCACGTGGGGCCACACGTTGGGCGGCATCTTGACCTCCCTCATTC